>NIPM01000542.1:1076-81592 GCA_002738285.1 Holacanthella duospinosa
GCAAAAATTTAGATGGATGCGCGCTCGACACATTATAAACCGTTGCTTTTGGTGTTTCTAAAAACAAACAACCTCTACAGTTGTAAAATGAACATTTTTAGCTAGTCAAATACGCTTCTACGATAAAGTGTTTGATAGCAGCACAAGCTATCTAGTCCATACGCCTTCGCACTTATGACAACCAAATATACATATATATTTTTAATAATTCTATGTATGGCTACACAACCATACTGGCAGAAGTAATTTGGATTTGGTTTATCTCCGGCTATAGTAATATAACCTAATCCTGCTATTTCAAGTGAAAATATATGTGTATTCCTGTACTTTTAGGAATTTTGGATCTGGCGTTAATGAAATAAAATATAAAAGAAGCGCATTTTAATCGCGAAAAGTATTTTCTATTCTCTTTTACGTATTTGCGTGTCACAAGTTATACTATACTTTATAATTCCTGATATAGTGAACATACTTTTAATTTGGTAGCCCGTTTTTTTATATGGCTGTAATAAACTCTTGCTATACTGGACCCATTTCTTCGGTCCGCTCAAATTTATTACAACCGGAATCTACTGTATAATTTGTAAAGTTTCACTTTACATGGTTGTTCCTAATGTTTTCTTTGAATTTCACATATTATATTTCATAACTTTCTATTTAGCATTGCCAATGTCCATCTCTGCAGTAGTTCAGAGTTGGTTATTTTAATTAAATACTAACATTTTCTTTCAGGTAATCGTCAATATTGATTTCGACTCCATTGAATGTCTTAAAAACTTCTCCAGAACAGTAATAAAAACTGTTCTGAAAGGTAATCTCACTTAAAGATGCTACCAATCCTGTTGTTGGTAACTGATCCCAATTAAGTCTTGTCGTATTTGTAAGATGACTGTTATATATTTTCATTGAAGGAGCTGATTGTTTCAAAAAATAATTTCGCAAGCGATTGCTTGGCATCGATAATTGTGTCAGGACAGTGACTGTTTCCTTTTTCACTCTCTCCAAACTGAACTTNAAAGGTAATCTCACTTAAAGATGCTACCAATCCTGTTGTTGGTAACTGATCCCAATTAAGTCTTGTCGTATTTATAAGATGACTGTTATATATTTTCATTGAAGGAGCTGATTGTTTCAAAAAATAATTTTGAAAGCGATTGCTTGGCATCGATAATTGTGTCAGGACAGTGACTGTTTCCTTTTTCACTCTCTCCAAACTGAACTTCTTGTTTTTGGAGAAATTCACTTTCACAGTGTGAATTTGAGTAGTAGTATCATCAAATATAGTGTTAGTAAAACGGGCATAATAAGGCTGTTCGAAAAAATTATAAAATATTAATGATATTGTATTCAGGCAAGCGCAACACTATATTAGTTTATCCCGATAAAGTGCTTCTAATTGTTGGTTGAATTTGGCGTTCGACAAAATAAATTTTTAACAAAACTAGTTTTATTGAGGAATAAATAATGCATTTTAAGCCTACAGTCGAGATTCCAATTTCAATTTTTGGAATTAGCATTGAGGATTGGAATTGGACGGCGATACCATACTTCAGGATTCGAATTGGCAAATTCTGAAATGCTAAAGCCAAAGTTCTTGCCGATTAAGTCTTTTCCCTAACTATACTTTGGAATTGGAGAATCAGAATTCAATTTTCCAATTCTCAAAGCAGAAAGTATTATTTTCCCAAGTGTACAAAATGCATAGGCGAGATGGAAATAATTCAAATTAAAAATTGATCTTTTTTTCTTGCTTTTATCAATTGTTATTTTATTAAGGGGTAAAAAATGGATGNCGAGATGGAAATAATTCAAATTAAAAATTGATCTTTTTTTCTTGCTTTTATCAATTGTTATTTTATTAAGGGGTAAAAAATGGATGAATAAAAGAGCAATGAGTAAATAGGAATTGATAGAGGAAAATAAGGTTGGGGAAAGGCACGTTGAGGTCCTTGGAATCACCTTCTCCATCTAGAAACAATGCGTCAACTAATTGATTCTAATGTGTTTCTTGTGGATGAGGACAGATTACTGTGTAATCTGTAAATTAAAAATGATCAAGTGGGACCGAGAAACAATCTTTGTAAGGTAGAATCTGGACAAAGTGTGCATCCTTTGGCACTGTTCTACAATATTTTGTTACTTACGTATAGACGAGTCAAAACTATGTCCTTCACAGCAAAGTGATATTTTATTAATAATTATTGAAGTGTTAAACAAATTTACTGAATTAGTTCACGGGTAATCTAACTTTTTGGTTTGTTGGGGCAAATTGACGCAGATTTCGGCATTGGAATTGGATTTTCCCGACTCAACTCCGGCCCATAGGCCGGGTTGAGATTTTTCCTAGCCCATTTTTATATAAATTTTCGCGAGGAGGGAAAAAGATTCTGAACCGGGGAGAATTCTGGCTACACAGTACCACAATTGTCAGAAAGGTTAGTGCCGTTTCTATGTAATTATTCTGAAGAATATGCAAAACCAACGTAAACTAAGTGATTTCCCACATTCAAATTATATGTTCAAAATTATAACAAAGTTATAATATAGTTATAAAGTTATAAAGAATGAAATAAAGTTCAAGTATTAGGGGGGGGGGGGGAAGTTATTTTTTATTCTCTGAAAACGTTAAAAAAAATTTTTTTGAATGTGAGCTGTCATCTTCAGGGAGAAATTACACTAAATTAAATTTTTGCAACAAATTAAGCTTTAAAATATAAGTTGATTGTCTTGTCTAAAGTAGGATAATGAATTTAATGAGTGAGGGTTGCTCTCCAATAACCGTGTACATACTTTTTCTGTAAGAAATAGTAGGGGTCTACCTTTTCATATTGCACACTTTCACACTTTCACACTTTCACAGAAGTGTGAAGGAGAAGTGCGAAACTCCTCCCCAGAAAGTGTAAAGAACCAATTACAGAAGCGCAGAAAAACAGGTCTCACCCGAAAAAATTTCATACTTGAGCACTTTCACACTTTCACAGAAGTCTTTACAAAAGTGTGAAAACACGCCCCAAAATTCAAAATTTGCCAATGAGACTCCACAGCGGGACAAAGTGTGAAAGTGTGAAAGTGATCAGATAATTTTTTTCACACTTGCTTACAACTTCTATTTCTCCGTCAATTAAAAACTTCAGATTTTCGATTTTAAATTGTTTTCAAGATTTTGATCAACGACATTGATAATTTTTGATAGCATTTATTATTTATTAGCGTTTATTTATGACATTAATAACGCATTGATAGCGTTTATGTATTGCCTGCACTCAATTAAATAACCCTAAATAAATTACTGAAATTTTGAAAATTTAGCCTTATTTGATTGTTTTCCCATTTGGATTATTTAATTACTACTTCAAACCTAGGGCTCACCCGATTCCTCTTCACACTTTTGCACACTTAGTACAGAAAGAGTTGAAATATTTTCAAGTGTGAAGGGTATAAGGTCTCACCCGCTGTGGCTTCACACTCATGCGCGCTTCAAAATAAAAGTGTGCAATAAAGTCATCTGTGAAAGTGTGAAACTAAAAAGGTAGACCCCTAGTCTATTGGCTAAATTAAAAAGGAATGGGGTTAGTGGCTTTGAGGATAGTCGTTATGGTTAGTTCAATTTCATATTCCTCCTCAAATGTAGTTTACAAAAAAAAATTAATGTAATGGTTAATTCTACCACCAACTTTTTGATTTAATTTTGCTTATATGCAACGTTAATATTTTAATTATTGTCAATTCTACACCAAAGTAAATTCTGATATACTTTACAAGCGCAAATTGAAAGGTTTTTGCCTCTGTAAACTTTAAAAAGCAGAGAGCCTAATATACCACTTTTCGTATAAATTACATATGCTAAGCGCCAGCGACCGTCCACTTATGGTGTTATTCCAAACTAGATTAGAAAAATAATACACCTTAGGTTTCACGGTATCCACAGTGGTTGCAAACGCTTTGAAATTCTTTATTTCGGGATTGCAGGTAGTTGAAACTCCTGTTACCATGTTATCGGCAACTTAGATGTGAAGAATTTGGAGTTTGTGTTGGACCATAGTAACATCTGTACAAAGGAGGTCCGTGATAACACGGGATTGGTAATTAATCATAATCATGGTCATTCTTTTTACGAATTACAGAAATTGGTGACATTGTGTGGCGGGGCTGACCCGCCACTTTGAGATTGAGACAGGGATTGCCACAAAAATTTGGTCTCTGGTGGGGTACGAGCCCACCTCTTGGGTTTTCCGGACTCAACGCACTATTAATTGTGCTACAGAGCCAATTTGTTGAATCTTGTTCTCAATCTCAACACAACTCCGAAACTTAGCCATCTCCTCCTTCCTGGTCATTCATTGCCAGGTAAGGAGTATACTGTCTCATTTATGAGTACAGTAGTGGGGATTGAGTCTTATGCTCAAATCCCCACAGTTGCCCAAATTTGGAGAGTTTCACCACCATACCACATAAGTTTTAGGCAATTTTCGTGAGCGTTACTGGTTCTGCAGTGTTGTACGAGCAATTGAACTAGGATTTTAGTATAGTACTGGATTTTATACAATAAGATAGCACTTACTTTAGCGTCGATTGTAGAGACAAAGCAGGAAATGAGAGCCGCGATTAATATTATATTCATTTTTTTAAAATTACGGTTGGTTTCAATTTGGGAGTGTAAATAATCTTCAAAAATGAAACACCCCAATAGCGTATAAGGAATCACAAGACTGTACACTTGTTTCAGTAGTTGGAAGATACTGTTATTGGAAGAAATTGATGACTGCTTCAATGTTAAACTCTGTATTTATATGAAATAGTAGAAAAGTTGAGGTGTGCATTTTAACATAGTAATCAAGCCTAGTGGAACTCTTCAGTTTATTAACTTGTTTGATTACTAGCATTACACTACTATATGATTCATGAAAATGTAAATACGTATTTTGATTCAAAATAAAGGAGTCTCTTGTCAGCATAGGTTTTGGAAGTTAATCCGCACATTAACGCTGTTTTATAGAGTCCAAAATAAACCCTATTGTATTGTTCGGGGTGAGTGGTGTGTCCAAATCAATACGCATTTCGATCTCTTCTCTAAAAAACAACATACCGATCCCTTCAGAAGTAGAGCTTTTGATTAATTTTTTCACTCCCTGTTTCTCAAACCTCACCTACAAATATATTCAACCCACATACTAAAACTTTCTCATAGTGTATACCCATCACAATGCAGAGTCGGGCACGACCACAACGAAATTGCTCAAGATTCCCATGGTATGAGAAAAGTACATTTATTATGAGAAGCAGACCAATACAAAGGAATTGAAAATTGGGAATAGAATTCCTAAATTAGATAAATTTCCACACAGGCAAAAAATTTTGTTGGATAAATTTTCATACGGGCATAAAATTTTGTTGGATAAATTTCCATACAGGCAGAAAATTTTTTGGACATATTTCTATACAGGCAGGGTGTGGACATAGGCAGCTCATATAATGCCCATCTGCCTTCAGATTACATAAAATTGGGAAATTATACAATGCTGAACAAGTGTTAAGAAGGTCATTCTAACGGTTATTTAGGGACATGGAAAAAATTTGTACTTTGAATTTTTTATTTGTACATAGCCTTTATGGAAAAAAACTTGGAAACATTTCCAGGTAGGGTATGTAATGTTAGAAACTCAGTAACTTTTCAATTTTAATATATAACAATTCAATATCAATATCTTTACTTTCACTTGCTTTGGATTAATGGACTCTGAAAGGTTATTCCTATTTAAAATAAATTCAAAATCTTTTCAGACCAAAAAATTAAAAAAACAAAAATTACACACCTCACCTTTTCAGTAATTCGACTGATGCTTCCGTAGCTTGCAACGAATCCGTTAGAGAGGGAAATATATTTAGGCGGGAACCCATATGTGCATCTGGGTCGGGAAGCGGTTGGGCAGAAATGAGTCAAACTCAACAACATACTCCTAAATCAATAATTAAAATATGCGAGGCAGCTGAAGGCGGGAGTGAAAAAAAAATCAAAAAGCTCTAACTACTTATGAAGGGATCTGTATCATTCAGGTAAACCTAAAAAAGATTGCGTCATTTATCCTTTAAACACATGAGAATTAAAAGAGAAAGAGATTTGGGGGTGAAGTAAGAAAGTGTAACTTAGGATTGCCTAAACGGTTCATAACACATCCTTGGGAAATCAAACACAAACGGACGGATGGACTACTGCACACTCGCATAAACCCCTTAAACCACAGTGAGTTGTTGGCGAAGGTTGATTAAAAAAGATTGACTCCTAGAAGCCATACATTAAATTTTCAATTCTTTGTCCGGTTTAGCACTTAGCAGGATTCGAGACCTGTCGAAACTCAGTGAAATCAATCGCAATAACGTATTAAATCGAGAAAAGAAAAATATCGAACACGGTGGGAAACCTTGCATATCTCCGTTCAGAATTCCCTCGTTACACTCCGAATAAATTGAGGAGGAAGCGTTTAGTGTAGACGGGAATGGGCTTAAATATACAAAGGGTTCCAACGAAAAAGTAAATGACTTTCTTCACCTTTCACCGTCTATAGGTAAGCAAATGAAACACGAAGATGGATGTGTCATAAAACAATGAATGTCAACCTAAGTCGCTTCTCCAATCGAATTTCTTAGTTTGAAATTGCAAAAGATCTCAAAAGTGATGTGAGTCTACAACGATCCGGCTGCGCTGTACTTCGTAGAGCTGCTCTAACAATTTGAGTTACCAAAACATAAGACTCAGTCCAACGCTGACTTGTCACTCGAAATTAAGACCTAAATAATAATAAGATGGCATAAGTGAATAAAATATACGAAACAATGAAAAGTATAAGGATATATTGATATATAATTCTAACAGATTTTGACACAATTTACCATCTCAAATGTACTATTGGTTTTGGCGCCAACAGGAAAATTTTCTATTGGTATACGGTTGAACTCGGGTACACTCCCAGTTAAATTCGATATGAGAATGAAAAAAAACTTGAAAAGTAAACTTGAATTGAGGAGATGAATAAAAAAGTAATAGGATGATAATGGAAACTTCTACAGTTAGTTTAGATTCAGCTTAAGTTGAACAGTCCGACATTATTTTATAAGCTAAAGCGAAAATACTCTTGACCCCATGCCTTTTGCTGGAGAAAGCAGGTATCTTATAACTTTGAATCAAATGAGCATCATGAGCAAACTTCTTTTTATTCTGGGGGAACTGTTGACAGTTTCAGATAAAACATTGAAAAATGGACTACAACTTTGAAAAAATTATGCCTATCTAATCTAGAAGCTACAAAAAATTTATTTGAAAATTGAAAGTATTGGATCTTGTTTTAAGACTGAGAGATTGACGTTTAAAAAAGACATTCAAAAATTTCAAGTAACCATAAATTCCTGCTCTAATGATCATCACAAAGATTAAATTTCTAGAACTCACAAACTAAATTTTGAATACTTTGTTAGGTTTAGCATTAGCAAAATTCTAAAATTAATGTGTTCAATCATACTAACTGAAGCATGTGTTATTGAAGGACAGACGAGAAAACAAAATGTGAAACAATTGAAAACTTTTGCATTTCTCCATTCAAAATTCACTCGAATATTGTCGTAATTCTGCAACACACCTCAGTTACTGCGATTTATTTATATTCCTTTGAATGACTCATTTTAACTACAGTATGTTATGTAGTGAAGAAGAATTTTTTTTCTCCCTCTCTACTAATGTGTTAATATTCTCCACAGCGAGTTGTGGTGATCAAAAATTCCTTAGCGTGACCATACTCAGAAGCAATTCAGAGTTGGTCTTCCACGAAGTTACATTTTTCATGTAAACTTAATTTTCAACTTTCGAATTTGAAACCATTGTTTTTAAAGACCCGAACACCTGATGCATGACTTACAGTGACTCTGAATTAGAAATCGGGAGTCATTTGGTTACTGACTCCTTTGTGTTAGAACTCAGTCATGATTATTTACCGACATGTGAAAATGAGCATAACGGACTAATTTTCCGTACTTTGCCCATCTACTTTTACCATTAAAAACATTTTTTTCTTCTGATTGTCATATACAATTTTACATAATTTGTATTAAATGACGCATATTTATTTATTTTTATTTAATTATGCACATTTTTTTAATTTAAAGTCACCTCCCAAAAGCAAGGTGTCATACTCATGCATCTGAAAGTCAGACTCCAAATGTTTAGAGATTCGGTGACTCTGACTCAGCTAAACTGTGAGTAATGGTGAAAACTAGTGGAAACTTTCTTCAAGTCGGACAATTTTGCTTTTGAATTAGATGCAGAGGGTCTTTTTCACATTACAGTCTGTTCGTTTAGAACATGGATGATTTCTGTTATTTAAACATTGGGAACAAATTAAATGAGCGGCTAAAAACATTAGTATTGCGTGAATAAAAATAGTTCCGAGGGAATAAATTCCAACTCAGGTTAAATATTAGCTCGAAGGAAAGCTACTCTTCGAAAATATATAAAAACATTTGCGAGGCAAAAGAATTTTTTAATACTTGTATTTTATGCCGGCAAAAATATTTTGACCCACAAATTTGGGTAACTCGAGTGACAGAATTAGACAATTTGAGATTGGACATTTAACATAATTGGAAATTTTGTATTAAATTTCCAATAATAATAAATGTCCAATCTCAAATTATGAATTAGATTACGCTTTGAATGTGCCCAGATATGTTTCGTGGTTCATGGGATGCATCATGAGACACAACTCTTTCCTTACCAATAGTTTAGGTTTTCCTCCGAAAAAAAAAGAAAAAATTTAAAAAAATTCTTCTTCGCTACCTAACATAACCTACTAACTGTAGGTTCCAGTGGTTCCAGAGACTTGAATTTTTCCATTCCCTACTCTACTTTCGGACGCTTTATTTAAACATTGTTGTAGATAAGCTTCCAATTGCTTTTTCTTTTATTTTATCTGAACCAGATGTAATGTATCGGGTTACAGCTAATTGTCTAACTTTTCAATGACCTCCTTTTTCTCAGGGTTGATAATGTCTTTTTTCAGTGAAGCTTAACTTACTGGTCCTGTTATGCTTAAATAACTTAATGTACTAGAGGTCAAAGGGCCTAAACCAAAATCTTAGTTTCTTCTCACGCCTTCAAATATGAAGTTGTTAAAACCTTTTGTTTAATTTCCTAAGTTAGTCAGTTACAATTTTACTCTTACTGAATAAACTACTTTTTGTCTATTCAAAAGAACGATTAAATCTCACAAACATATTAACAATTTCGAAAAAAACATTTAATTTAAGAGATAGATTTGACAAAAAATATTTATAACAAATTCAATGTGCTTTTACATATAGTATTGACAATTCTCAAATTTTGCTAAAGCTAAACGCTATCAAACTTTTTAAAGTTGGTGTAAGAGTTCTAAAAATCAATCTTTACTTTTACTAAAGCAGGAATAATGATTCTTTGCAAATTGAAACGTCGAAACCTTTGAAAAGTCAATCTCTAAAAAGAATATATCCAGTTTTAGGTTTAAAATAAAGCTTTGCTAGGTTTCACTGTAACAAAATTACAGAATTTTGTCGAAGGTTTCATCAAAATTGAAGTAATAAGTTTGATTCCAGGGAATGAATAATGTTGACGAAGGGTGAATAGAAAAGCAAAAATGTCGAAAACAAGGGGAATTTTTCCTATTTACATTCAAAAATAGCTAAAATTCCATTCAGTAACACATCACTTTAGTTACTGCGATTTTATAAGTTTCTATGAATGACTTTTTTTGTGTTGGTTCTAGTGATTGGTTCTAGTAGTGATTTCAGAGATCATCGAATTTCAAAAATTTTTACATATCGATATTCAAAAGTTTCCCCAAAACAGATGAACGGACGGATAGATGGATAGACGGACCGATGGATGATAGACTGACGGGCGGCCAGACGGATGGACGAACGGTCCGACAGATGGATAAATGAACGGACGAACGGACGATTCGAGGGACGGAAGGACGTACGAACAGAAGGACGGATGGACGGACGGACAAGACAGATCGGAACCAAATGTGTTTCTATTTGCATTTTATTTCTAATGGCTATGTGTCTTCTGAATTTCTTGTTTTTCAAAAATAGATGCTGAAATGTCATTTCTCAAATGACAAAGAAAATTAAACACGGGGTACATAGTCATTTTTAAGTCATTGTAACATCATTCAAGTAAAAGTTTGTTGTTTAATTAACTGAAAGCTTGGCTACTTCTCGTTATAAAAGTTTATGTTGGCAGTATTTTGAGAAAAATTAAAATCATAAGTTATATTGGACTTCCTCTTCTTTCAAAATCTGAAAATCCATTTTCGTGGTGGTTCTGCCATAAAAATTCGTTTCCACTGTTGTACGCATTGGGAAAAGACTACTTATTAGATTCTGCCAGTAGTATTCACAGTGAAAGAATATTTTTGGAAGCAGGAAATATTTACACACCAGAAAGAAACTGTCTCCTTCCAGATCGGGCTGAGTCTTTGGTTTTTCTCCACCATAATCTACCAAAACTTAACTTTCAATACTAATTATTTTCAAAGCTTGACTGTGTAGCTAGTTCAAAGTGTGTCATTTTGGGGAAATAATTTTCGTACCTAGAATAAAGTTAGTCAAAGACTTTAAATTTTGTTGAAAATTATTTTAAAATGTAAAAAAAATGTACAATATATATCGGCAAGTATATCGGTGAAAACAAGCCGATAACCGATATGCTGAAACCTTGCCGTAGTTGATATGCCGATATGTATATCGGTATCGGACGAGCCATATTAGCTACTCAAATAATGCGTTTTAAAATAATGTGGCACCCTGCATCCAAAACATCGTGTTGTCATGATTAAAACAGTTTAGGTAAAATTTTGTTTCGGTTTAAAAATTGCACAAAAGATAATGTCAAAATTATAACTTTAATTATAGTGATCGTATAGATTAATTCTTAGGAGCCAAACATTTAAATGCTTTGTTAAGTATCACTGTAAAGCTTGGAGTAGACTTGCCTTTCCCTTTCCTTTCTACAGTTTGACCATAATTAAAGTTTCCACTACCTAATGTCGAATTATTTCCGTTCACCTAAGGATTAAAAATTCAACCGAAACAAAAATAGATAAGTTATTAAAGAATAAACTAGAAATACAAAATTCCGCATTAAAAAAGCAAAGATTACAATAAATACAGCCAAAAAACTAAAAAGAAATCAAAGAAAGTGGCCATAATTAAAGTTTCCAGTGAACGTTTCTTAGGTATACATTCTATTTTAACGGAAATTTTTGACAAAATTTAATAGTTTAATATTTAGTTGATCTACTAGTTGCACGAATAATTTCATAAACACGTTTTTGGATTGATTCAACCAATTTTCTTAGTTTTGAATTGGGAATCTCGATCCAAGCAGCTTCAATCGCCATTTTTAAGTCTCCGACCAAACAGAAGAGCTTCCCTTCATCATATATCTCTCTCACGAGGTCGCCCCATAGGTTCTCGATCAGATTCAAATCTTGGAGAAAGTGCAGAGCGAAGCGCCACTGGAATTTCATTTGCTTGGAGAAAGTTTTTTTGGAATTTCTCGTGTGGCAACTGGCATTTTCTTGCATCAAGACGCCATTACCTTGCCAAAAGCGTCCAAAATGAGGGATCAGTTTAAGCAACATATGGTTTTGATACTCGACAGCGTTTTGGCTGCGAGTAGAAAAGCCAGAGGTGATTAGCTATGGAAACTGAACACTCCCCAAATCAATACGAACCTTTCTCCTGCGTACCCTTTGGAAAATAGGAATTTTTTCTTGCGCAAGTCATGCTAATAAAATGCAAACCAGTCAGGACCGTCAAGGTTTAACACCTTTTTGTCGCTCCAAATGATAGAACGCCAATCTTTGTTCCAATAAATTTTTTCCTTGGCCCAAACTAATCCACGTTCTCTGTGGGCTGGAGAAAGTTAGTGTTTCTTGAGTTTTTTTCAAATTTAATGCATTTGAATTTCTCCACCAACTTTTGAACGGTTTACGAACGGTTTCGGACATACAGAGAGGTTCAAATTTGACTTGATCTTTTTTAAAGAAGTCGATTTGTTGCTACTAGAAATAATTATCCGTCACTTTTCCCGTGGTGAAAGTTTTTCTTTATACCCTGGTTTCTATTTGGGTTTAGGGGTTTCGCTTTTCTTTAAAAAATTATTGATGTAGGGATGTTGTTTTGCTAGTAAACTAGCAATCTGTCAAATTGAGTCACCGAATTAATGAAGAACAGCAATTTTCCCCTTATCAACTTCACTAAATTGCGTTTTGTCTGCCATTGTCGCTAGAGACAAAATTGCCATTACATATAATTCAAATATTATCGATTTATTACTAGTTATTTATAATGTGTTGAAAAAATTTAAAGATTTATAGTCACAATCTAGAAATATTAGGATTAAAACCACTGAAAACTTTAATTATGGCCACTTTCTCCATTTTCACTTTAGTTTTTTGGCTGTATTTATTGTAACCTTTACTTTTTTAATGCGGAATTTTGCATTTCTAATTTATCCTTTAATAACTCCTCTATTTCTGTTTCGGTAAAATTTTGATTCCTTAGCTAAACGGAAATAATTCGACATTAGGTAGTGGAAAGTTTAATTATGGCCAAACTGTATTACTATGAAGTGCTCAAGTCATCCTCCGATTGCATCCAAACTTTCCCTATGTTTCTGACCATGACTTTCTCTTTCCTTTCTCATCTCGTTATTTTTCTAATTTGAAGTAAGTAACTATGGATCGTGATTTCTTTTGTATAAAAATCTTGAAATATTAAAACAAGAAATTAAAATATATAAATATATATACTCTTACGTCATTTGAAGATAAAGATAGAGGATTCAGGACATGCGCACTATTCTCAATGAACTAGCGCTATGAATCAAGTCTAGTTAGTGAAGTCAAACTGTTTTCCCTCGGCTTTCCTCTTACAGAAGTAGAACTCGGTTCTACTTTAAGTTGAGCAAGGCAAGATCAAAGAAAAGAAGTGAGAAAGGAAACTACTGTCCGCTTCACTACTTTGTCAGCCATAATCGAGCCGATAACTATGAAAGTTTTTTTCGTTGGTTGGAAGTAATTCCTATAGTAACCGCTTCAACTTATTCAATGAGAAATAGGTTATGCCCGCCAAATTCATTAGCCTGATCTCAGCTTTCTCATTATAGGGACAAGTGTGGTAATTGTGAAAAGTTTAAAAAAATTGTGTTAAGTGAGACTTTTGCGTAGTTTTTTTTTGAGAATACAGACAACACATCTGTCTATCCTTGGGACAGTTGAAATTTAAAAAATTGTCCTAAAACCAGTGTTCGGCACCTTAGTCACCTGTCCCTGTCCCGTTTCCGTCTTTGCTTAAAAAAATTTTCCCCCGTCGCGTCCCCGCCTTTGCTTAAAAAAATTTTCCCCGCCCCTTCCCGTCCCCGTCTTCTCATAATAAAAGGCTTCCCCGTCCCGTCCCCGTCCTATAAAAAAAATTTTTATACCCGTCCCCGTCTTTTCATAATGAAAAGCTTTTCTGTCCCCGTCCCCGTCCCGTCCCCTTCTTTTCATAATGAAAGGCTTTCCCGTCCCCGTCCGATGAAAAAAATTTTCTACCCTGCCCAGTCTTTTCATAATCAAAGGCTTTCCCGCCCCGTCCTATGCAAGAAATGTTTATACCCGTCCCCGTCCCTTCCCCGTCTTTCCATAATAAAAGAATTCTCCGTCCCCGTCTTCCCCTAAAAAAATGAACGCCTCGTATTTTATTTCCGAAACAAACATTTTCAAATCAAGTTTATTGCTGAAACTCTCAGACTGTTAAATAATAAAATGTTGTCCAATTAATTATTATAGAATCTTAAATAGATTACAATAAATTTGACTTGTAGAGTAACCACTCCTATTTCTAATTGGTAATTATTCATCACTAGATGAATCCGAAATTGAAGAAACATTTATGTACTCGAGACAAGGTCCCGGGTTCGATGTTTCCGAACCCAATTTACTTTTATTTTTAAATAATGAAAGTGGTTGACCTTCTGATGCTGGGTTGGTGGCCTCGAAAACAAAACGAATAACATTGTAAGCTCTCCAAATCAAAATCGAAACGTTTATATTAGTGAGCTCTAATAATTGAAATTTCGATTTCCAGTGAAGCTAAGTTGGAAGTCTGTACCTGAATAACACCCGTCTTTTAAAAAGAAATGTCTTCACTCGTCCCCGTCTTTCGTAGAAAACAAACTTCTCCGTCCCCGTCCTGTCCCCGTCTTTCCTAAAAAAACCGTCTTATCTTTCATACGAAACATCCTCACCCGTCCCCGTCTTTCTCAAAATTTCGACTCACCCGTCCCCGTCCCGTCCTCGTCTTTTTAAAATAATCAACTCACCCGTCCCCGTCCCCGTCTTTCTCAAAAATTCGTCTCACACGTCCCTGATTTTTGAGAGAGAAAAGGCTCCCCGTCCCCATCCAAACCCGTCCGGACGGGGAGGGGAAATACGGGATGCCGAACACTGCCTAAAACTTGCTGAATAATTGTCTAAAACTAAAAAAAAACAAAAAAATTACAATTAAAGAGTTCTAAAATCCGACTGGAAAGTTGGAGACTGCAGCTGCTGGATTTGTTGTAAGTCCTCAAACTTTTGTCAATCGATAGCCTAGAAGTACTAGATTGACTTTCCGAAGAAAAATTATTAATTTATCAAGTTTTGAATTAATTATTCGAGTTTCACAATTACGACACAAAATCATCAAATGTATGGCAATTGTGAAATTTTAAATCCCAATACTTTTGGCATGGGCTCAACGACTTGAGTTTTATACTCAAAATTCTCAAGAATCCAAGGGACGAAAGACATTCTAAGAGATAGGGTTTAAAAATAACTCAACCATTAAATTCTGGAGGTTTCCATAAATACCCAGAAGGTACCCATAAATAGCCAGAAAAGCGAATCATGTTCCAGTATTCACTATCAACATCAGTCTGATCACATTATGAATAAAGTTAGAGTTGGAATGACCGTAAATTAATTCGAATTTTTCACAATTACCACACCTAGTTTTCCAATTAGCACACTTTTGTTGGTAATTGTGAAAAGTAGTTTTGCGAATGCAAATACATCGCTCCAGGTGTTCTAATAGAGCAATTAATTAAATAAAAAGCTAACAACGATAGAGATTCGTGTTTTGAACAACTTTTGTAAAGAAAATTTTTTAGGATAAACCTGTATTCTCATATATTTTTTCAGTTAAACTCGGAAAAAAAAATTTCACAATTAGTACACATGTCAAAATTAATTAATAACTTATACAAATTTTGGCAATTAGAGTATTTAATTTTTATCATTTACAGTTTAAACACGCAACCTCTCCACATAGTAAATTTTTGGTTGATTAGTTTGCTCTGTGGAGATATAAATGGTTATAGTGTGCGAGGCTGTTAAGAATTGTATGACTTGCGTTGCATAAAAATGCATATAATGCATTTTCAAGCGAAAATGGTGAAATGGACGTTTGTTTGATGGAGCTTGGCGACAGAGCAGCAGAATTGTATAAATGTGGGCAGTTAGTGTGGATGGATGTGATGAGGCACCAACAACATTAATAACTAATGCAACAACGTATGTTTCTACACCTCAAAATCTGTGTGTATGGCCAGTCGTCTTTGCATCTACAGGGGCTTTCTTAGGAAGTAAGTATCTAATCGTTTTAGGCAGAGATAGTACTAGTAATGTCGGAAAGATAGTAAAGATAACGGATTCATTGATAATTATCATAAACATGGGTTATTTACTATACCTGGTTTTTCAAAAAATTTTAATTAAAAAAATTCAAAATTGTTGTCAGGTTTCATAGTGGTATACTTTTGGACAAAGTATGGCCGACGTCGTAGAAACCTCCGTCGCCGTTTGACGTCTGGTGTAGAGGAATGGATCCCGCTGGTTTCTCGCCGGCAACCACATAATCCGGAATAAGTTAACGCATGCGTGATATACAGAGAATCTTTTTAACGACTAGACAGGGATACCCACACTACCCTACGATCACCCACTCTGTATATGATAAAGGCTCTTAAAGTGCGCTATATATTTAAGAACTGAATGAATGAAAAAAATATTCTAATGTAAAAAGTCCGCGGTAGCATTTGGTTTTTTGTTTTAATTGAACGTTACTATAGGAATTACCTCGAAACAATGAAAAAAACTTTCATGGTTATCGGCTCGATTATGGCTGACGAAGTAGTGGAGGGGACAGTATGGATGTTTTGTTTTCACATCTTGTGCCGATAAGATTCCCCTGGTAACGTGGTGGGTACGAAAGAAGAAAGTTTGGATCGAGGTATTTGTCGAAGGTATGGGCAAGTAAAGGGAAAGTCACGGACTCTGGATCCAGCTTAACAAAGTTACAGAATTTTGTGAAAGGTCTCAGCAAAATCGCAGTAATAAGTTAGATTCCAGGAAATGAATAATGTTGACGAAGGGTGAATGGAAAACAAACAATGTCGAAAACAAGGGGAATCNGTTAGATTCCAGGAAATGAATAATGTTGACGAAGGGTGAATGGAAAACAAACAATGTCGAAAACAAGGGGAATTTTTCCTATTTACATTCAAAAATAGCTAAAATACCGTCGTAGTTCAGCTACACATCACTTAAAGTACTGCGATTTAATAGGTGTCTATGAATAACTCTNGTTAGATTCCAGGAAATGAATAATGTTGACGAAGGGTGAATGGAAAACAAACAATGTCGAAAACAAGGGGAATCTTTTCCTATCTTTATTCAAAAATCGCTAAAATACCGTCGTAGTTCAGCTACACATCACTTAAAGTACTGCGATTTAATAGGTGTCTATGAATAACTCTTTTTGTCTTGAGTCTAGTGATTCCAGAGACTTGATTTTTCTACTTCGAGGAAAAAAATTTTTTTTCGTCAAAAAATAGCAGTTGCTCAGCAGTGTAAAATCTCCATATTTCTAACTGTTAGAAATAGAATTTAAATAAAACCTATGGGTCATGCTTTGACATTCTGAGTAATCTTGGGTGATACTCTAAAAGTGTATCCTTAAGAACATTCCTCTACAATATAATAACTATATGGTGTGACTGAATTTAGCAGACAATGGAAAAAGTATTGCTAAAAAAGCACATGCTAAAAAAAACTCTTTATTCTCATCCCCAATCCCACCCCTGCCTGCTTAGATTCTCTCCAGACAATTGGGAGGCAAAACTCTTTCTACTTTAACGGAAACTCATTGATTCAAAAAATTTTATTCGCTTGTCTTCTCTCACTTCTCATTTTGATAGTTTAATTTTTAATCATTATTTCAAGAATTAATTATTTGATAAATCCATGTAATTTTACTTCACTTGAATAAATGCAATATTAGCAGTTAGACTCGAGATATTGAAGAAGACTACTAAAGCTAAGGTAAGTTGATTAACCAAAAATTAAATTACATCTTTTTGATTACATTACAGAAGCAAATATAATTCAACTGCTTCGACGAAGAGAAAGCCATTTCGGAATTCATTATTTGTTTTGAATGGTTGTCAAATGAATTTGAATTTAAAAGTAAAAATTCTGCAAATGTCGACAAGGTTGAGCGGCTCAAAAACGATACGGTTTCTAGTTTTTACACGTAAGTTTTGAAATGTGGGTGCATTTTGACAATTGACCAACGATAAAATTTTAGAGATGACCTCTCCTATTCCATATCTCAGCAATACAAATCAAATAGCGACAATTAAAAACTTTATTGATTTCCTCAAATTTTGAAGTATGAAGCAGATAGAGGACATCATGGGAGTTCATCGGTACTTATATTATTAAGATTTAAATACTTTAAGAATCGTTTTTGCCTAAACTTTTCAACAAACGAATGAATCAGTAGGATTTAGGCAGTGGCTGTAGATGCTCTATTTGTTATTCGCTTTTAGGTTTAAAAATCCCGCAAAATATTGTGGCGAAAATCTGTCTCTGAGAAAGAAAGGGAGTCATGGGTTGAGACCTGTTGGAACCAGTCATGCCAGTTGTGGTTATCCGGGATGTCCATCTGTTTTTATTAAAAACAGATTTGTTATAAATAAATAATATAAATGAACAAGTAGTGATATTGCATTTTTTTTGTCCAAATCATTATAGAATACGGAGAGGGCAATTCATCAAAAAGGGCTAAGTTGTCATTACCGTTAAAAGTTGTCGCCGACTGCAATTATTCCCACATCCGCATCATACAAACAAGCTTTAGATGATGCAGTAGCAAAATTCTTTTTTGCAACAAACGCACTATTTAATCATGTTGATCACGACAAATTCAAGCAACTTTGTGCGATGCTGAGACCTGTATATCTGCCGCCATCTTCGAAGAAATTAAGCAATCTACTGTTGAGGAAGTACAGTGGGAATAGCCGGGGAGTGGACAATGACACCCAAGTTCACACACCCCACCCAGGAACCATAGACGGGCACAAGTATTTTGCTCGTAGGTTAGGAACTGAATGATTTAATTTGAATAATAATGGATAGAATATTAAAATCATAAAATCATGAAGGACACCCAAATATGCGATCGCAATATGACTGATTATTACTCAAGTATTAATCAGGATGAGTATATTTGGATCTGACTAACTACGACTTTGTAAAAGTAATTTTTGGACTATTTATTAGAAGCTTGAAATTCTGCCGGTTGACTTCTCCATTTAAATGAACTTAAGCATTCGTCACCAAAATAATGCAGCGCGTTTATTCCGGGTTTTTATGGCACATAAACACGTCCCCATTCGCGAAAATCTGATCGCCGATTTGCATCGTTGTCATTCAACATGTGCAGTATTTGCATTTTGTAGAGGTGAAAATTGTTCTGCTTTAGAATTTTCACTACTGACATTTGGCTAATTCCGGAATCCAGACCGAGCTTCCTAGTTGTCGTGTGTGGATCGAGTAAAGTAGCAGCTATGACAGCTGCTGCCATTTCTTCTCCAGTTGCAGGTTTCTGGAGATTTTTTGGTTTCAAGTCCAACAGTGTGAACGACGATTCAAACTTGTCAATAATATTTTTTATGGTACCCTTACTTCGAATTTGATGGTTAATTGTAGATGGATGGGCAACTTTCCATCACTTGTTGGTAAGTATCGTCAGGGTAGCGGTAACTAATTTTTATAACTATTAGTCGCAGATACGGTGGTAGACCCATTCCAGTAATGAGAAAAAACAATTAAGCGTAAAACTATTATTAGTTAGCAAAAACAATGAATTAGCAAAATTAATTCCTTCAAAAACAAAACCCAAATTTTGACACCTTTTGTATTTGGGCATCTGCCCCCCCCCCACCTACTTTTAACGCTCTAAAACAAGATTATAGTTTATTAATCTACTAGTGTAAAATCTGAACCTCATTAATTAATGATACTAGTGAAAAATGTTGTTCCCATATATGCTGTTCAGTTCGGATGGGGTGTGTGAACTTGGGTGTCATTGTCCACTCCCCAGCTGTTCCCACTGTATATACAGAAGTAAAGGAAGAATACAAAACAATTTCGGGGTAAAACTGTGGCAATGGAGCTTGATGGGTGGTCTAACGTCCACAACGATCCAATTGTTTTTATTTCCATTGTCGACTCAAATGGTAATAATATTAATATTTCAAAAATGCGAATAGTTATACCACCTAAAGATTGGCACTAATTAACGTATTCAACTTTAAGGTAATAACGTGTTACTGAACTCTATCGATACTTCGGGGAATCTTCACAACGCCGAATATTTACAGACTTTGGCGGAATCTGCAATCACCGAATGTGAATCTAACTATGTAGTGAAAGTTGGCGACTGTGTTACCAACAATACCGGCAATGTCGCAAGAATGCGACAAAATTTAGAACACAAAGGACTTAACATTATCTAGTATGGTTTCAACGCACATATCTTAAATTTACTTGCAAAAGATGTACAGATCCTAAATGTTTCCAGCCACATACTCAAAATTATCAAATATTTTTGTAACAGTCACCTACTGTCAGCGTGGTATAAACAAGCTGGCGGAAAAATTCTTGTGCTTCCTTCGGTTGTCAGATGGAATACAGTTCATGGCGCTCTGCATTCATTTCTGAAAAACGGGAGTACTCATTCAGGTTTGCCAAGAGAAAAAAGCCAAAAGAAATCGACAAAGATGTATACAAACTTGTGAACGATGCTAATTTGGCTACTTCAGCTCAGGACTATCAAAATTGACTTCGTTCAATCACTATTATTCTAAACAGAGCACAGAGAGATTTGACAACAATTTCTATTGCTGTCGAAATCTGGAAGAAACCTGGAAATCGATCTAAATCTTGAACCGAAATCCGTCACAGAAGCTCTGAACCGAAGAATGCAAATGGCACTGTCACCGGTTCACTACCTAGCCAATTTGATTGACCATTGATGTCGAGGTTTTAATCTGTCGGCAAAGGAAAAGTCACAAGCCTATGAATACTTGAGAAAGATCAACCCAAAATTTTTACTTATTTTGGTGTGTCATTCTGCTGGAACTGAACCTTTCAAACCTTATTTATATGACGATACAATGCGCTCATTTGTGCCAACAACCTGGTGGAACTCCATAGTTATGGATGAAACTAATCAGTTTGATTGGCCACAACTAAAGGAATCATGGATGAAAGCATGCAACCAACTTCTCTCGGCAAATGCAAGTACAGCTGGAATAGAGCGGATTTTTTCATTATTTGGTTTAGTCCAAACAAAACTTTGCAACCGACTTGGAAATGAAAAGGTGGCAAGGTTGACTTTCATTTTCTAATATATGAATAGCGGCTCGATCATCAACAAACCAAACTTGGATTGGGTGTAAGCGTAAACGGAGGAACTTGACTTACAACTTCAAAATGTAGACGGTGACGATAACAGTGATTTTGTTATCGTTCCTGCGGAAATTGAACTGGATTTGGACTGCTAAAATGGAAAATAGATTTTTCGAAAACAACCAGTTTGTTCTTAATAGAATTATCGCTTTTTCAAATAAAATATTACTCCAACGTCTAAATACTTCAATGTCAATTTAAAGATAAATATATTTGGGATTTTATGAATTACCCTAAAATCTCGCCTATAGGTCGCTCTCTCGTATAGGTCGCTCTCTCAGATAGGTCGTAGGATTTAAAGTGCAAAATCTGAAACACAGATAGGTCGCTCTCGCGTATAGGTCGAAATTTCTCAGCTGAGTTTTAGGAGGAAACTTTTCAAATGTGGAATATAAAATCAGTGTAAGTAATTTTTTAATCGAAACAATTGGAGAACAAGATAGTAGCACTGAACAGGATTTAGTTGAAGAAATGCAGAATTTAGACGTAGATGACGATTCAGAAGAATTTAATGGAGATGGGTTCGATGGGTTTTAAAGTGACCTAATAGAATACATTTAATAAATTTGTCACTTTAGATAGTAGTGATACATTAAAAACAGATTTCCAAATTTAAAAAATTTGAATTTTAAATCATCAGATTAGTCGCTCTCGGGTATAAGTCGCAGCTTCAAAATTTCCCAGAAATTTCCCAGAATCAGAAACATCAGATAAGGGCGACCTATCTGCGAGATTTTAGGGTATATCAGTGATATTATCAATGACATCGATATTGTCCATATCATGGCTATATATCTGATAATATCCGAACCCTGATTTTTAACGACAAAAATTAAAATATAACTCATGAAAAAGGAAACGCGGTTTTCTTATGACGTAATCGCCCGAGTGAATAAAACCACCGATGCCTTCCTGTGTCTCGCGGAAGCAAAAGGGTTCATTCGACGCTTAGAGCTTAAAGTAGTAGGACCGAGTTAGTGCTTTGCTATTTACCAAAAAGGTAAAGAAATTAGTTAATTTTAATTCAATCGTGACGGTTATAGATTAGTAAGAAATTGAAAAATATATCCGTAATTTGTTCAAAGTTTGGATTAAAGTGTGCTTATTTAAATATATTGCGTGGAGTTTGTTGGAGTAGGTGTGGTCCACAGGATGAAGAGACAGAGAGAAACAGAAGATTTTCCTGTTTTCGGAACAGTAATTGTGTATTGTCAGAGGTTGCCCCATCTATCAGAAAACCGTGACTCCGTGAGGCTACATCCTCACTTAAGGGTCAGAAGTCCCGCGAGTCAAACTCCATTAACTGCGAGCAACACTAGTTCTACAAGTTCCTTTAGACACAGTATACCATCCTTTTGGGTATCTCGGTCTCCGATACCTCCGGTGTGGCTGGGCTGGACGGGGCGCCTGGTGATAGAGAACAGATGCCCCGGACGCCCCGGAGGCACTCGGGACATCCAGACCCAGTACAACTTTAGCTTTCCTCGGAATTCTCCCAGAACGGGAAAGTACAACCCGACCTCATAGTATCTGGAAGATGTGGATTACGGTCCACTGGTAAGTTTCCTAGCCTTGGTTTAGTTGAACGGTTGCTCAGAGACCTCTCCCGGATAGTCCGGGAAGAACCCCAGTTCACCCGCGGAACGAGTAGTACGGAGAGTCCAGAGCTCTCGGTTCTCCTGCAGAATAAGACGTCTGGAGTTGGCAGAAAAGAGCATGCGTTTTACTCCACAGAAGACGGGAAAAAAGTTCTCCCAATCCGGATAACAGATTTGGGTATCCCCATCTTGATTATTAGTCCCCTCCCCCCAAACAGTCCGTTCCGCAGAACATCCAGATCGGTTCGTTCCGCAGAACACCCAGAACAGTCTGTCCCGCAGAACACTTAGAACAGTCTGTCCCCGAGAACGCCCAGAACAGTCTGTTCCGCACAACACCCATAACAATTAATTTCGTAAAACACTCAGAACAGACCGTTCCAAAGGAAGACCCAGAACGTTCCGTTATGCAGAACACTTAGAACAGTCCGTTCAGCAGAACACTCAGAACGGTACGTTCCGCAAAACAGGTAGTTCGGATCCAGATCATCCAGCAGAACGTCCCGCAGAACGTCCCGCAGAATGGACAAGGTAGTCTATCTATCATCCGAGATTACCTGAGATCTAGTAAAGACCCAACCCGTTATCATAGTAAACGCAGTCTCGATTCAAAACTCTTTAAGTTTAATAATTAGGTGCAATTCGGAACACAAGTAGTCCCATTCCTAAGAGTTCAGGACTGATCCGCGAAGTTTAGTTAATTATTTGAAAGGAAAAGAATTATCACCGTGCCACAAATGTTGCATTGATCGAAAGAAGGTCAAGTAAGTGCGGTGTAACTAGTGTTCCATCTCTTTCTGTTCATCTGTAGGATCACATCAAGTCAACTAAAGGTTCTGTATCATTAAAATTACTCCGGTATTTTGATTATTAAGTACTTTGGCTTTAGCTTTTAATTCAGAATGATCATCTTATATGTGTTACTTGTAATACGCTTCCTCCTATTGGTTTTGATCAATATTCTCATTATTTTATTTCTCATTCTATCCTATTTCTTTATTTTTGATATTGTAGGACGTATTGTTTCGTTGAACTATAGAGCTTAAAAGTTATGATAGATATGGATTTGGATTTAGCTAGATACCATTGGATATTTGCTATGCGTCAACTGTGCCTATTATTTGTTTTTGGTGCTATACTAATTTTCCTGCTCCTGTGGACTGACAATCTACAGGAAACCATTCGAGCTTTTAGAATAAGTTTGAATAACCATACTGCAAGAAGAGCTTAGTTCGAGGACCATTAAGGTAGAATTATCCTCTTTGTTTTCCGTCCTGATGGAGGACGTTAAAAATACCAGTGGGAGTTCCATCAGCGGAACGGTAGCACATAGAGGTAAAGAGCTAGGGAATAGTAGTCCGACCGGTGATCCATTAGGAATTGAAAAGATTTTCATAGGGATTTTGGTATAGCTGAGGATAAGAAGGTTGCAGTTGTGAACAAGTAGACAGAAACCTTGGTACGATACGTTCAGAGAACCACATGACGTCTAGAGGCTGAAAGCACCTGGGAAAGTAACAGTAGAACCAGAAAGGGCAAGTAGAACGGGCTTGAAGAGGAAAAGACGACTTTGTGGGAATAAGTCCAATGAAGTTAACCCTACCGCGTACAGGAAGCATCTGTACCCCATAGGACACGGTCTTGTCACGACCACAAACATCAAAAACCCTTGTGATTTTGGCGACCACTGCACTGATCAGGAGTGGTTTGGGGCTAGAAGAGGAAGGGGGAAGGCGGATAAACACATTAATAAAAAAACATGGAGTCCACGTAGTTTGGGGAGAAGGAGTGGCAGAGGAATTGCTACTTGGTGTTTCCAGACGCATCGAGTAAACTCGGCTCCGTCGTCGTAAGGAAGCGGTGTAATGGATGGGGATGAATCTAAAACCCCCATGATCACATCTTGGACTAGAGCTGAGTGCTAAAACCTGAGTGCTAAATGCTGATTGCAAAGGAAAGGCAAGATACAAGTGGGGAATAAATAGATTAGTGACCTCATGCTTCTGAATTGGATTAAAGAGGCTCCCGAATGAGAGGAGGTGCAGATCAGGCTCAGAGATGAGATTTTGTGTGATCTAAATTATAGACGTTCAGGACAAGTTGGAGGTCTAGCAAGGAAAAGTGGTTAATTAAGAATTTGTTTGTGTTACTTGAGGGAGAAGGTTGAGAGTTCTGAGAAGACTCTGGATAAAAAAAAAAGTTTGATCGGGTGAAACCAATCCATACCAGTACACCTTACTCAACATCGTAAAGGGAGAATAGGCCGTTAGCTTCTCCAAAAACGACCGCAGCAGCGCGACTTTTTGAGAGAGGGTTGGCGTTCAAATTAAGAAACAGGAGGCGGTTTGCCAAATATCAGGAGGGACATCGATTGCCGGAGTGGGATTCGTTACGCATAGGTTTTCGGAGAAAAAAAAACGCACAACTTCATCCACCTCCAGGGTTAGCAGTTTACTTGTCACCTGAATCGACGGAATACTCCATAGCTGTGGTCATTGAGAATCAAGGGAATAAAAGAGAAGACCCTATGGAGGTTCCAGTACGGGAAGAGGGGTACCATGTCCGGAGAAATGATGCCGGGAGGATCAGATGGCCAGGGAGAACCATCAACGTAAATTTGTTTAATCAGATTCTAAATAAATCAAAATCTCAAGAAGATACTGCGAAGATTTTAGCTGCTAACTCAGTTTATGGAGGTGCTTGGTTGCAAACAATTCCATCAAAAGTGGTACTCATTTACCTGACGAAACATTCAGAATCGGTTGCTGCTTCCGACTTGGAAGTTAGATTTCTGTCCGTCATAGATGTCCTTGTGGTACAGTCGATGAATGGGGTCGCCACGGTTTATCTTGCATGGGAAGCGCCAGCCGTAGATTTTGACATGAATCAGTGAATGATGTTATCGCAAGAGCCTTTCGAACAGCAGAAGTGCCAACAACTAGAAAACCAACAGAATGCTCACAATCGGACAAAAAGAAACCAGATGGAATGACGATGATTTCACGGAAGAGCGGAAAAGTTCTTGTTTGGGACTTTACTTGTACAAACACTTATGCAAGTTCATATATCCAAGAAACATGTTTACAAAATGGAGCTGCCGATAGGATTGCTGAAGATAAAAAAAAAGAAATATCAAGCCCTTCAACAAAGTCAATACATTTTTCTTCCATTTGCAATGGAAACATCCCGGATTTGAGGTGCACGGGATTTGACATTGATCCGAGAAGTTAGAAAAAAAATATCAAATATTAGTGGCGAAAAGAGATCTACTTCATATTGACTACAGCAAATCAGCCTAATTATTCAACGAGGAAACGGTGCATCAATCTTTGGAATCCTTCTAATAGGTCGAAAACTTGACAAAATATACGCACTTTAACTACTAATTATTCCTTACCAGTGAATCGTTTTAAATTTTTTATTGTCTTTACAATAATAATAATATATAAATTTGGGTTGTCAAGTAAACATAAAATAGTGCTCTCCATTTTTCTCTTTTCTAAGTGAGTTTAAAATTCTGTTTCATCCTTGTGCATTGTCTATTCTACCGGAGATAACTTTTGTCTATGCGGATTAGGTCAAAAATCTAAATTTTTGAATCACAATTGTTCAATATTTGGGTGTGAGTTTCATGATTGACCAAGAGGAAATGAAGAACTAGCAGGAAGTTTTAAAAACTTTGGTCGCAAGTTTTTCGTCAACATCAACAAAACTTTCTTTTTGACAACTATAATTTTTCTGCTTTAACAAGCTAAGTCCTTAATTACTTTCAGTATATGAGACGACCCGAATTACTACAAACAAATTTTTGTGATTCAAAATATTAGGAGTTACTATCATTCTTCTCGCTGATTTCTAGTACACTGGAATAACTTTCATCTCAAAATCTTCAATACTTCAGGAGCTGTACTTGATCAACATCATTAACATCTAACAATGTTCGAGGTCAAACTCTTTACAAAAACATTAACAACCTAAAACCTGACTCATCACCCTGACAACTTTAGAAAAGACTAAAAGCTAAGTCAAATAAATTATTATTAATATATGTTGGGTCAACTAGACTTCATCTCTCCTATCCTAAAATATTTGAAATACTATCACCTATATACTATTTATCTAGACATCAACACCTAACATCTTTTTCACAAATCCATCCAAATGGCAACATCTTCCTTCAGATCACCCGTTCCATCCAGTCATTCACCTACTTATAGAACATCAAAAAGAATCCTCTAAAAAAAAACAAAGAAAGGCAGCCAAACTCGGCGAAAAACTAAGAATCGGTACTGAAGACAACAATAATTCTTCCGTTTTCAAATTAACTACTCAAGTTCTACAAACCCNCAACACCTAACATCTTTTTCACAAATCCATTAAATTGGCAACATCTTCCTTCAGATCACCCGTTCCATCCAGTCATTCACCTACTTATAGAACATCAAAAAGAATCCTCTAAAAAAAACAAAGAAAGGCAGCCAAACTCGGCGAAAAACTAAGAATCGGTACTGAAGACAACAATAATTCTTCCGTTTTCAAATTAACTACTCAAGTTCTACAAACCCTAACAGAACATGAATTCACACCTAACCCATAGGATCCATCTGAAGTAATCCCAGTTTCCACACAAAACCCAACAACCTCTAAACCATCTCTTCGTGAACAAAGTATGGTTTGGCTGAACTCCACCCTCGAAACAGACTCCGAACAATCTATTTCTAAGAAAATACTATGGAATCGTTTTGAAGCCTTTTGAAAATCAATGAATCTCATAGAAATCAGTCAAGTAACATTATTCAACTGGATCAAAATCTGCTTCCCTTTTGTACAATCGAAACGAGGTCCAAGTGGCACAAACGGCAACCAATTCACAGGCATTAAATGGGTAGAACAAGAAGGACCACTTCAAGACCTTGGATCTAAATTGACTTTTCTAAGAAAAGGTATTCCAACTTTTCACAGGATACACAGAGAAGCACGCACATCTTTCAGATCATCACTTACTACAACCATTAACAAAGTCATCAACATCAACACCACATAATCATGGATAGAATTACTTCTTTTTCCCTTTCAAACCCTATAGGTTCCAAACCACGAAAATAAAGAAACCAATCTTACTACATAGGTCAAACACAACATCGAAAATTGGAAACTCACTAATACAGAAGCAGTGCCTCATATTATGAAAGGAATTGATTTCTCACCATATAAAATATGAAAAAAATTGAGTCTAAACTAGGAGATGGAGACATCACTGGAGCCGATCGCCTAATCACCTCCGACGACACCATTGCCCCTGATACACAAGAGAATCTCTCAGCTTTAACATACAAACACCCGCCTCATTCCACTCCATCAAATTTTCCAGACGCCAGTGAATTACAAGAATTCATCTGGTCTTTCAAAAATTCTGAAATCCTGAAAACTATCTCTTCAAACAAGGAACTACTGCCGGTTTAGGTGGCCTTCGACCCCAAATCCTCAAGGATCTCATCTCTCATCCAGTCCCAGACTTAAACAATTTTCTCGAATCGATCAAACAACAAAAAATCTTAATGTTCACAAGGAAAATACCCGAAAATATCCGCCTAAATTATTTGGAGGATCTCTAACAGCCCTCTCAAAGAAGAAAGGAGGTATTCGTCCCATCGTTATAGGAAATACATAGAAGAGACTTGCAACTAAAATCATCAACAAACGCAATTCTTAACTCTTATCCCACGATTTCCTCTCCAATCAACTCGAAGTAGGCACCGGAGGAGGAGCAGAAGCAGGCTTTTCTCCAACAACCATGAAACAACAAACATATTTGTAAAAATAGACTTCAAAAACGCTTTCAACGAAATCAAACAAGATGTTCTCCTGGAGAAGCAGAAGTTCAGACTACCAGAATATTATAACTTCATACACCAATGCTATCGACTACCTTGCAAAATATTTTTCAACGAAATCTCTTTACTCTTTGCCCGAGAAGTACAGCAAGGAGATCCCCTAGGACCAGCATTGTTCTGCCTCATTGTTCAACCAATCGTCGAGCAATTATCAGCTGAATTCAATGTTTGGTACCTGGACGATTGCACTATAGCTGATACTCCATCAAAAGTTTTCAAAGATTTGAAAAAAATCTTCCTCATGACAGCCGAATAAGGCATTTTTCCTAATTTCTCTATATGCGAAGCTGCCATTCTAGGTCCCATGGAAACTTCCGAATTGAATGTAATCATGACTAACTAGGAAAAAATCATATCAAGCATTCAAATGATCGATACAACCAATGTTTCACTACTTGGTTAACCGATCTGTAACGATGCGATTCACGATTGTTTTCAACAAAAAACCAACATTCTAAAGACTTTCGGAGAAGGTTTTATGAACAACTCTAGACATTCTGACTTTTTTCTCCTTCAAAAGTCCCTAGCCATACCTCGTCTCACGTTTTTTCTTCGAAGCTGTCCAACCTGGAAAGAAAAAGAAAGTCTATTCTTAAATGACGAAACACTAAAGTCTATTCTTGAAAACATCTTGAACTCCAACTTAACAGATTCAGCATCTTCACAATCTTCACTCCCCGTAAGACAAGGAAAATTCGGGATCAACCACGCAAATGATATGGCGATTCCGCCTTTCCTAGCGTCATTCAATAGCGTAGATACCCTCGTGTCCGCCTTGCTCCCAAATTACATCGAAATTGACCCCGCTGTTGAAAAAGCCTAAGATATCTGGATCTTAATGAACAACGAGAAGTTACCAAAACACTGTTTCGTAAATACCAGAAGGCATGAGAGGACCCTCAGTCGAAAAAACATTTCAGTCAATCTTATTCAATTGCACCTCCGATGAAAATCTCGCAAGAATTCTCGCCGTAACAGATCAAGAATCAGGAGCATGGTTAGAAGCACTTCCTTCCTCACAACTTGGAACCCTCTTCACAGACGAAGCTTTCAGAGTATCTTGCGCGATACGCCTAGGTACCGTAATTTGTTCCTCTCATTTTTGTTTATGTGGTTTAGAAGTAAATGAAACCGGACGTCATGGTCTCTCATGCAAGAAAGCATTACGAAGATTCTCAAGACACGATGGAGTCAATGAAATCGTCTTTAGATCTCTACGCTCAGCAGGAATACCAAGCATCAGAAAACCTCCAGGACTTTCAACACAAAACAGAAAGCATCCAGATGGCATGACACTCGTCCCATGGTCAAGAGGAAAATCCTTGGTATGGGACTTCACCTGCGTAGACATTTTTGCTCAATCATATCTATTATTCACTAAACACAACTTTGGAGCTGCCGCCATCTTTGCTGAAACGAGGAAGATAAAAAATACGGTTTTCTAGGTGATCATAAATACCTGTTCGTTCCTGTTGCTATCGAGTCATGCGGAGCTTTGCGCCCAAAAGGATTAAGCCTTATCAAAGAAATAGGCAACCTCTTATAAACAGTTACTGGATATCCACGTTCAACTTCATTTTTAATACAACGAATTACTCTGGCTTTACAACGAGGAAACGCCTCTTCCATTCTGGGCACGCTCCTCAAAGAGAAACAGCTAGAAGTAATTTTTTATTTTTAAATTGTTATATAATAAGATGTTATGTAGAATAATTTTAATATACTATCTAAAAATAAATTTGTTTCTACTACTACTAATAATAATAAGTTTAAAATAAGGGAATTAGAAAAATATGAGTAAATATTAAGAATAATTTTAATTTAAACAGATTGTAAAAATATCAAAGAAAAATATTAGTTTCATGAACTCAGTAGTATAAATTGTCACCATAATGAAAAAATTTCTTCTAAACTTCTACCGACTGAAAGTGTACCGAATATTGACGCCGCGTTACTTCTCTAAATGATAAGGCTAATTATTTGAATAAGGCAGGTAGTTGCTCGTTTCTCACCAGTTGACAGGGATATCCTCTTACCGACTTGCTGAATAAGTGATTGACCTTGAGAACCCCAAAAACCTGATGTTTAAATTGCGATTGACACAAACATGAATTGATTCTGATTCGTGGATTCATATTTTTTAATCTTCTTTTTTTCAGTTAACTTGGCAGAAGATCCTTTCAGTACTGTAGTATAGTAAATCTACGATGCCGCATAAGTGTCTGTACTAGTGAAGTCCCATATTAGTACCTTTCCTTTTGTCCAAGGTATTAGAGTCATCTCGTCTGGTTTTTTTCCATCTGATTTGAAACAACTGTTAGGTTGACGAAACTTCTGCTGACCGAAAAGCGCGTGCAATGACATCGTTGACACACTCATGGCGAAATCTTCTACCACTGCTATAATTACAAGACAAACCTTGGCGACTCCGGTCGTCTACTGCTGTTCCACAAGGACATCGGTGAGGGATACAGATAAGACAGTCAAGTCGTAAACAGCAAGTAATTCTAAATGTATTGTCGGGAAAAAGGTTACCAGTTGAGAAGAAGGTAATGTTTGTAGCCATGTCCCTGCTTCTGGAGATTGATAAGCTAAAATCGTAGCCGTATCTTCGTGTGATTTTGAAGACGACAGAAGATGTTTAGATAACAAATCGAAAGTAGGGCGTTGCCATGATATCTGATAATTTCGGAAAACTTCTGTAGCTGGCGTTAATTTTGTTATTTCCATCCAAAGTTCTCGAGCTTCAAACGCTGATGAGTCACAGAAGTCAAGGATAAGATTTGAAATAAAATTTTGAACGCTATAGAAGGACAAAAAAGCCGGAGTAGCAAGGTTTTCAGCATGTTCCATTTCAAATCCACCTTGTTTAATGGGTATAGATGACTGTGACCAAGCTTCATCTGAGAGATTGCAATTGATATTGTACTCCAACGTTGATTTAAGGACATCATCATAAGTTTTCAAAATATCAGGTTTTTTCCAAGTGTGAGAACAACGGAGAAAATAAACTAAACGAGGAATCGATAATGATTGGGTAACAGAACGTATCCGGAGTGCGAAGATACAAACTTAAGGCGTTCAGCGAAAAATTCAACTTGTATAATTTTCTTTACTTCTTCTCAATAGATAAATCTGAAAGTGGAGATCCAAGCGAGGTTGAATTGGATACGTCCATTAGATTAATTCCAGGAGCAGCTTCATTAAATTTTTGCATTATTTCTAATTTATCATCTTCATTAGCAATTCCTAACAAAGTCATTTCACATTTTTTGTAGTTGGCCTTCAAACCTATATCTGCGGCCATTTCAAAAAATTTTATCATCTCCCTTAAGGTTTTTTTGGGCGTATCTGCTATTGTAGCATCATCTAGATAGCAAACATTAAATTCTGATTCTATAGCTTCCACGATATGATGTGTCATCAAACAGAACAATGCTGGACCAAGTGGGTCACCTTGTTGAAGTCCTCGTTGAGATAGGATTAAATTTTCACCAAAACAGAGAAAACTTGGATCTTGATATGATTGGCTGATGAAAGGGAAGAAAGATGGCAAATCTTCATGTATCAAATTCAAAAAAAATTTTTTCGAGTCTCGTTGAAAGCATCCTGAAAGTCGATTTTCAAGAAGACACGAGGACTGCGTGTTCAGTGTTAAACTATATCCTAGCTGCATGTGCACCAACCTCAGCTCCTCCGTTAATCCCTACACCGAGTTGATAAGGAGAAAATTTGGTAGCTAGAATCGGTGTAATCTTTCTTGAAATTATTTTTGCACCTGGCTTTCGCCATCTGTTACCAACAAGAATTGGACGAATTCCCTCCAATTTTTTCAGAAGAGCTGATAAGGACCCTCCCAAGGTTGCTATGAAAAATTTACAAAAAGCGACTTTGATAAGGTTAGTCCATAACTCCATTAAAAAAATTTTTTTTTCGAAGCTGGATGTCGGATTGACATCTAACTCCGTTCCTAAGGTTACAATTAAAATTTATTTGACTTCGGCAGTGAGAAAAAGTTGAGATTTTCCCTCTTTTGAAAGTTGTAAAAGTTATTTTTGCAGGAATAAACGATACAAAACGCCATTTCTTGAGTAATAAACCAATAAATTTTGGAAGCTAAAAGCTGATTTAATTTCGGTAAAGTTTGTTGAGTTTCTTGTTTGGTTATTTTTTATTAATTTAAAAACAAATGGAGTTATGGACCAACCTTATCAAAGTCGCTTTTTGTAAATTTCTCATAGCAACCTTGGACCCTCCGAAAAATATAGGACAGATAGACTCAGGTACCTTCCTGTGGATTTTAAGTTTTACAAACAAATGGATACTGTTGATCAAATTATCAGAATCTATACCAGAACGACTGAGTAAATTGAGCAAATAGTAAAAGTTTTTTTCTTCTTAACCTAATTTTGTTTACCTTCCTTTACCTTCTTTCCAACTAGGAACTCTGCTTTCCGATGAAGTTTTTAGAGCCTCTTGTGCAATTCGTCTTGGTACTTTTATCTGTTCTTCTCATTTGTGTTCTTATGGTTTTCAAGTAGATGAAACTGGCCGTCATGGACCTTTTTGCAAAAAATCTATTGGAAAATTCTTTAGACACGATGAAATCAAGGATATCATCTTAAGGTCCCTTCGCTCAGCAGGATTTCCATGCATTAGAGAGCCACTAGGTCTATCAAGGAAAGATGGAAAACACCCAAATGGGATTACTCTCGTTCCTTTATCAAGAGGCAAATCTTTGGTAAGGGACTTCACCTGCGTTGACACATTCGCCGAATCTTACCTTTCATCCACCAAACACGATTCTGGAGCTGCTGCTGTCATAGCTGAAAACAAGAAGACAAAAAATATAGTTTTCTAACAAACAACAAGCTTATTTTTATTCCTATTGCTGTTGAGTCCAGTGGTGTATGGGGTCATCAAGGATTACGCCTAATTAAGAAAATTGGTAATCTCATTCAAATAATTCCGGTAAATCACGATACACCTCATACTTAATTCAACGTATCAGTTTGGCTATTCAGCGAGGAAATGCCTCTTCTATTTTGGGAACACTTCCCAAAGGAAAACAAATGAAAGAAATATTTTTTCTACAAAATAATATTTTTAATTTGTCACCTATCATGTAATTATTACTTTATCGCAGTATTTATAATAAATAAAATGAATTACTTTTATTTTACTTTTATTTCTAATGAAAAAATTTACTATGTAGTGCGCAGACTCCATGGTTCAATAGTTTTAATAATGATCCAATCTTCATGCTTGGTCCAACCATGTCAATCCATACGTCAATTCTGTGACCTATGTAGGTCACCAAAGGTAAGTAATTTCCAGTTCAGGTCTGATGTCGTGCTCGTGTTGGGCATAATACGAAAGATATTTTCAAGCATAGCTCGGTGAACGCATGTAAGGTAGCGATACTATACCAGTTTGACCTCCAGGGCAAGGAAGGTCATAAATTCAAAAAAAAAGCTTTTCAGTGTCGGCATTTCCAACAACAAATATATAATTACTTACAAAAATATCGTAAAGCTCAGTTTAACAATCAGTTTAAAAAGTATCTTATTGAATACTAAAGAAATAACCAATAATAACAGCATTTATTTTGGGTACTTTAACCTCTGGCAAACATTTGGAAGAAATATTTTACCTTTAAAGTAATTAAAATCATTATCAAAAACTTTCAAAAATTTTAATAAAATGATAGTAAAGTAGTTATTTAATTGTTACACTTGAGTTTGAGTATTAATTAATTTAAAATACGAATCACTGGCAAGGAATAATTAGTAGTTAAAGTGAGTATATTTTGTCAAGATTTCGACCTATTGAAAGGGTTCCAAAGATTGATGCAGCGTTTCCTCGTTAAATAATCAGGCTAATTCGCTGTAGTAGATATGAAGTAGATCTCTTCTCGCCACTAATATTTGATATTTTCTCTCCTACTTCTCGGATCAATGTTAAACCCTGAGCACCCCAAATTCCGGATGTTTCAATTGCAGTTGAAATAAAGATGTATTGACTTTGTTGAAGGGCTTGATATTTCTTCCATTTCTTATCCTCAGCAATTCTAGCAGCAGCTCCATGTTGTAAACATGTTTCTTGGATATATGAACTTGCATAAGTATCTGTACAAGTAAAATCCCACACAAGAGCTTTTCCTCTTTTAAATGGAATCATCGTCATTCCATCAGGTCTCTTTCCGTCAGATCGTGAGCATCCTGTTGGTTCTCTAGTTGTTGGCACTTCTGTTGATCGAAAGGCTTTTGCGATAACATCAGTAACTGGCTCATGTCGAAATCTACGGCCGGCGCTTCTCTTGCAAGATAAACCGTGGCGACCCCATTCATCGACGACTGCACCACAAAGACATCTATGAGGAAGACAGATCTGACATCCAAGTCGTAAGCCGCAAGCGGTTCTGAATGTTTCGTCAGGTAAATGAGTACCAATTTGGGAAGATGAAATTGTTTGCAACCAAGCACCTCCCTCAACTGAGTTAGCAGCTAAAATCCTAGCAGTATCTTCTTGAGATTTTGATTCATTTAGAAGCTGATTAAACAATTTTACAATATTAGGATGTTCCCATGATTTCTGAACATTTCGTGACACCTTTGTTGATAATTCCATTTCCATTTGAGTCTTCCAAATTCCCTCGCTTTCAACTACAGCCAAATCATCGCAAGTGTCAGGGCTCAACATTGTGACAAGGTGTTGCACGCTATAGGATGATGCTAAAAATGCTGGAACCGGTAAGTCTGACGCATGCTTGATGCCAATACCGCTAATTTTTATTGGCAAAAATGATTGAGCCCAAGCTTCATCAGAAAGGTGACAATTGATTATGTTTTTTAATGTTAATCGGAGAATATTGTCATATGAGCTCAACAATTCTATTTTACGCCAAGTTGGTGCACATCTGAGGAAGTACACATGCCGTGGAATAGAAAAGGAATATTTCAACAAAACATAAGCTGTATGTGACGAAACAAAATTTAGACGTTCCGCAAAGAATTCTATTTGTTTTAGTTTATCTGTTAGTATATTTTCAATGGATAGATCAAAGATAGGAGATCCAAGAAGTGATGATTCTAAAATTTTCATCCATCTGATACCTGGAGCTACTTGTCTGAATCGATGTAAAATTTCCACAAGTATTGTTTCATCATTTGTTCCTAAAATTGTCATTTCACATTTATTGAAATTGGGTTTCAAACCGACCTCTTAAGCCAATTCAAAAATTTTTAACATGTCAAAGAAAACTTTATCTGGTGTATCGGCTATGGTCGCGTTGTCCAAATACCATACATTCAATTCAGATTGTTGTGTGACCAGATAAAACAAAGCGGGTCTTAAGGAGTCTCCTTGCTGTACTCCTTGTTGAGACATTATGATATTATCTCCAAAATATAAGTTACTTGGGTGTTTGTATGCTTGACTGATAAATGGGAACAGAGTTGGAAATGATTTATAGATTATCTTCAGTAGGAAGTCTCTTCTAATTTCATTAAAAACGTTTTGAAAGTCTATTTTCAGGAAAACACGTGGGCTGAGATGTTCAGAATTGAAGTAAATCCTTGCAGAATGAGCTCCTGCTTCTGCTCTCCCTTTTATTCCTACTCCGAGTTGATGAGGAGTGAATTTTACAGCTAGCAATGGTGTTATTCGTTTTGAAATAATTTTCGCTGCAATCCTGCGCTAAGTATTTCCAACAGCAACAGGACGTATACCCCCACATTTTTTTTGAAGCGCAGTCAATGAAGCTCCGAATAGTATAGGACAAATAGAGTCTGAGACTTTTCTTGATAGTATAATTTTGATGACAGAACTGATACACGATATCAAATTATCGGAATCCACATCAGATCTAACAAGAACCAAATCTTCTTAGGATTTGTCATCGATGTCCATCTAAGCCTCCTGCAAAACCTGACGGAAATGATGAAATAACTCTAAGAATTTCTTCATCGTCGATTTCAAAATTAGTTTCATCAATGTCCATCTTTTCGGGGAAGGATGTGGGTGTTGGGTGTTCTGGATGACGTAGAAGCAGTTCAGCCATAGTTTCTTGGGAATATGGAGCGATTGAGTCATCTGAGGTAAGAAGGCGAATTGCTCCTGTAACATCACCATCTGCAAGCTTGGCTTCAACTTTTTTTCCTATTTGGGTAGGGGAATTATCTGAGTGTCACTCAAATAATTCAATTCCAAATGACAATATACATTTTCACTCAGTGAAACTGTATATTGTCATTTGGATTTGATGTTGATGGGTCCCAATTATTGATGTTATGCTTCATCGATTTTGTAAGATTTGTAACTTTCTCTGACCGAAGGGGTACTCTAAGAGTGTGGTATGGAAAACTGAGTAAATCATACCATGATCATTTGAGTTGTAATTAATAATTTTTTGAAGGCAAATTTTCAACGTCGATGCTATAAGAATCCTGGCACCTTTTGGAACTCTTCGGAGAGTTGTAGATTTTTTTAAAGCTCCGAGTATTTGTCCAAAATCTCTCGTGTTCACACTTGGAAGGGTCGTTTTAAATTTGATTCCAATAAAATGTAAATACATGTTTCCCACAGGTCCAATTTTCTTCATTTCTATAAACGGCAAACAAATTTTAACCCACTTAGTAAATGTTACAATGGTTGCTGGTTTTGCTTTTATTGTTAAGCACGCGTCTCGATAGCGAATCCAAAGTCACTTATTTTGAATTGAACTAAGAGCTTCTCCCTCAAGTGACATCGAAATCCATTCCATACCGAAATTCTTGAATAGTTGTATTGTTTTAGAACTTGGTGAGAGTGAGTAGTTAATATTTGTGTTATATTTTCTCCGTTAGCTCCATCGTCCAGAATAGTTTCAGATTTATTTGTGGAATAGTTACTGGTTGGCTGAATCGAATCAAACTCTTGATACTCCACACCAATTTTCAGCAATTCAGCATTTTTCGCTAGAGAGAATTTTGTCCGACGATCTCATTACCATCACCACGATTGAAAAATTGATATAAAATTCCTGGATAAAAAGAAATTTTTTTTTGCTAGTTTCTTGACTTTCAGATGAATCACAAAATGTGTGACCCAGAGCCACATATACTAATCAAATAAAATTAACTTAGGTTTTCCAAGTGTGGAAATCCCTTCAGTTAAATTATCAGCATTTGTCGTAATGTAGCTATGATAACTTGATATGTCGTCTCTAGATTAGATTGGTCCTTATTGAAGTAAAAGGTTTTTTTTAAGTCGTCAAGGGAACCGAATAGATGTAGTTGTTCATGCTACGGTAAAGAACTTGATGAAATTTCCAAAGCTCTCTATTTTTTTGCCTTCTGGGACACCTCTATTTTGACAGAAAAATACACCAACCACGATGACAATTCCAGAATATTCGTTGAAATTTGGACAGAGGACAACTATAGACAGTCCACAGGAAAACAAACTTTCAAAATGACACCGATTTGCAGAAAAAAAATCAAAAATCAAGAGAAAAATAAATAATTGTTGTTATGGAAAGAAAAAAAAATTTTTTTTTAAATATTTTCAAAAAGTTAAATAAATAATCAATATCAATAATTGTACTGGGTTTGCGCAGGCGGAGTTGCGCATGCAGACTTCATTGATATAATAACTCCTTTTGCGGGAAATATGATTCATGGTTTCTATCTCAATTTTTAGTAAATAAGGTCACTTGCATTTAAAAAATTAACTAAAATGTTATTTACTTCTGAAAAATTACGCGGTTTATATTGAAGAAAATTTTTTTGGATATGCACAGGTGTCTTTCATTTATAGATGAACATTAGTTCAATACTTAGAACACGACACCACATAATGTTATCATCAGTGACATTATTGGTTGAGGAGCATTTTAAATTTTGACGAAAATTCCCAGTAGTCTTCAATTTCTCACTGTGGACTACTTGTACATCTCGTGACGGCTTTACTGGGGAAATTTAGGACGGGATGATGAGAGCTGTCACAATGCTAATGGCTTCCGTTGCCACTAACCATACTATTGGACTTGTCCAACTCTATAATAGACACAAAAAAATTGTTCAAACTTTTAGTTGATTGCTAAAGTATTTTGAAATCACTTATAGAAATATATGATCAGTTTGTCTGTCGAAAACAACAGGTTTATTGCTCAGAAACGGCTCAACTTTATTACAATTTCCATGAATTTTCTTAAAAAGAAAACTTTCTATGATTTTTGTAACTAACAAAATATCACATATTGGACAAGATGGTCTCTTGGTAATACTAATCATAATCATAGTATATGGTCTATACAACACTTCCTTTGACATATGAAATGGCGCAAGATTTGAATATGAATGTTGGAATTAAGTCAGAAATCGCCATATTATTACCGAAAGAAATATGATAATAACAATAAAAAAAAGTTTCCTAGTAGGAAATTCTTTGTCATAGTCATCATAGTATTGTTGATGTTTTTGAGTACTATGGAGACGAATGTCTGGTCAATATCTGGGAAATGATCATCATAAGTCCATGTCATGTCATAACTTTTCTACCAACTTATACAAAACCCATGTTTAAAAGTCGTCGTAAAAGTAATTAAAAGTTAACCAACTGCGTGCCTACCTGTTGGAAGGTGATGAGAGTGGCGATATGAATGGAGGTCAGTGGCAGTGATTGAATGTAAGCTTGGAAAATCCTTCAGGCCACAAATTCCTGGACATCAGCAAGATCATGCGCAAAAGCCAACTTCAAGTAGCGCCAAGGCTAGCCTTAGAAAAAATAAATAAATAAGAGGATTTCAATTGTTGGAGTTATATCAGATAAAATTTAATTATCAAATGTCATCATCCCAACAACAATTGCTTAAAGGAACAATAAAAACACCCAACAACTAAGTTTACTGTCGGTATACACAAGGACAACATGGCGACGATCGGCCTTCTCATTACTCTCTACCCACAGACATTTAATTATAGGGCTTTAAAATAGTACAAACAGTAATTAATAGATCTTGACAGTTGATTTCAATAATCCATTGTTCAATTCTTGTCCATTGTTGTGTTGGTTATTGGTGGATACGTTGCTTACGGCCATTACATATTTATTTTTATCTTGAAAATGTAATACGGAAAAGTACAGTACGGCTCAGAAGTATAGAACCTAAAAGTAGTAAGCTAACTAACAAAGTGTATAGTAAACTTGAGAATTAATTTCTTCGTCTTTTTTGAAAGGGAAAGCAATGGTTTATGTTTCTAGCCGTATTTCAATCTCCGTTTCCTCTGATTGGCTGATTGAGGTGAAATATTAAAATTGGACAGAGGGAGGATCTCAGCTCGTCAATCTTATCTACTAATCACGCTTAACTGGTTTATGAAGCACTCAACAACAATTCTCAACAATTATCTATCCACCTGAATTACAACTTCTAATTTCAAAATAATGATAGATCTCAACCTAACCTTTTCAAAAATTGAGATTTATTATAAGCTTGTTTTTTTTTGAATGAGGATCGGGAAAATTCACTATAGCGCCATTTGCTATACAGTATTCATTTAAAAGACCCCAAGTATTCATTTTAAATTCATTAATGACTATAATAATCACTTGCGAATTGGAAGTTTAGCACACTGTAAACTACTTAATTAAACCAATAACAATGACTCTCTATAGAAAGATAACATCACTGTTTACATTTACAGTCTTTTTTTGGAAAAAAAAGAAGATGGCTTTGCTGATCATATCATTAATTTTAAAATCAATCTTAAGCTTTGAATTGTACAGAGTAAACCAATTGGAAATTCTCCGCGTACTTCGGTAGTGTGGGAAAGAAAGTGCCCATGCCTGATGGGCAGGGGAAGGAGTGCGCCATGTGGCGGAAGGGCGTTGTCCCAGCATACTGGATCAGGATCTGGGACTGGCTGGTTCTCCTCTCTCTTCCTAAAATATAATTATTTATTTTTTTTGTATTCTTTTGTTTCTGTTTGTTTGTTGGAGTAAAATGATTGGCTGTTGCCAATCACTATAGTAAATTATTATTATTTATTTGGTTGTGTTTGTGTTGTTTGAAGTCCCAGGAGGGACTTCATTTATTGGACTTTTTGGGTTGTTTGTCCCTTACGGGACTTAGTGTATTGTTTGCCCCACCGGGCCACCATCTCCATCATCACATCCTTCCAGGTACCTTTTTAGGTACCCATCCCCACTTACTTTATACTTTTATTCATTCAGCGGCACTTTCCGCTCCTCAATAGAGAGATTGATTTACCTGTACTAAAAATTGTCAAATAGGCTATCAGATTGGTCATTTATGACTAAATTAATGAAAGCAACTAATTCTTTGATAATAAAAACTTGTCCTCCACAGGTAAGCATAACCAATGAGCTACTACAACAGTGGATCGTTAGGAAGATCTAGAAGGCATAAGAATAAAAAGAATCAATCTCTATTTCAACCTATTATCCTTTCAAAATGTATCAAGTAAGGTTGAGCTTTAACTATTTTAAACCCTCGTGACATTCAGTCTCATCAATTCCAATGATTTTCTTTAAAAAATAATATTTTTTTTTTATAAAAATTTAGTCAAAAAGTGTTAAGCCAGATTTATACTTCATGTCTTCCCAGTGTCATATAGAAAAGGAATGTGGTGTATAAATCCATCCTAACGGTCTTTATCCTTTGACATTGATTATGAAAAGTAGCAGATGTTTGACGATATTGTTGAGATTTTGGGTTTATACAAAAATATTTATTGTTCCATTGTTGTAAAGGATCTGTAAAGAAATGTTTCATAGTTTTGTATATATCCCCTCCTTTTACTTGTACTCCAATTTCAATTAAGTAAGAATGAGACCAGTAGCAGCTGACAGATGCTCAATTCTTCTTCGTCCATTCCTATTGGTCCATGAAGCCGGTTGTTTCGTAGATTCCTCATTAGTGGTTTCTGTATCTTCGCGCTTCATTCTCCAACTACTACAATTACTTCCTTCAACGATGAACTCAAGTTAAAGAATTGTAAAGATAAGGGGAAAATTATTGAAGTCAGCCCATCATTATTATATGTGGAAATCCAGTAGCTCTTGCCTCAAACCATTATTCACCTGTTTTCGGTATCTAAAAAGAAACAAGATTAGAAAATTACTTCAATTTCATTCAGGCTACCGCGCTGCTTCAACTAAGCAGTTTTACGGAAGCTGTTGCTTCAGGTCCAAAAAAAGAAAATTTATGTGTAAACATTTTGGAGTATTCTGTAGTCTGGTTTGGAGCTGACTGATCAAAATTTTCAAAAATACGCATTTCGAAGTTAATAAGTTCGTTGTGTGTTTTGATTATTATTATTTAAAAAAAAAAATTTTGTTATGGAAAGGTCAATAACCCTTGTGATGGAGTAGGCGCAGAAATTCAGAATACCTTAACAAAATGTTTCACCTAGTTAAACCGGAAGGATTTGAATAGTTATTATTCAAATCCTTATGATACCCCATTAAATCATGTAAATCATGACGCGCATGACTCCACAATACATGTATAAAATGACATGTTTTCAAAAAGAAAATAATTCCTGTCATTTCTCTGAGACGTATGAAAGAGGTAAAAATTTGAAAGAAGCAATCGGAGACTGATCTTTACAAATACAGTAAAGTTTGGTTATAGTGAACGTGTAGGGACCGGCAAAATTGGTTCAGCATAGCCGGAGTTCATTATATCCTTATAGTGAACGGACACTTCAATTTAATAATTGTTCATTATATCCAAATATTTCACTATAAATTTAGCTAAGTCGATTTAGAGAAGCACTGGGTAATGGGGATTTGCTTGAGACCATTTGATGAACGCAGAATCCAACTTTGGATAGTTACATCGGCGTTGGCGTTTTATATTCTAAGAATTTGATATTTGAATTTTAGCTAATTGCTTAAATGTAACCTAATTATATTTCAACACTTATTGTTAACTTACACCAGAAAATCTTTGGAAGTCTTCTTCAATTTTAGATTTTGATTTCAAAATAAGAGAAATTGTAGAGTTTCCAATCTTATATTTCTCACTTAACGTTTGGCGATGTGTGTTGGAAGACAGTGCAGCAATGATATCGAATTTATCGTTTAAGGACAACGCAGTGCGCTTTTGGCCTGATTTTGATATTGTGAATTAGTAATTTACTAAATAAACTAAAATTCACTCATAGGTCAACATGCAAGTCCGGTGCACAGATGAGCAGGCATAAAAGTATAAGGAACAGTAGTAGCAAATGGTCTCATTACGGAATTCAGACATATTTCACTATAACCGGACAAAATGACTCTCGGGACCGGTAGGTTTGGTTCACTAAGGCCGGAAGTTCAGTATAGCCGNTGACTCTCGGGACAGGTAGGTTTGGTTCACTAAGCTCGGAAGTTCAGTATAGCCGATTTCATTATAGCAGGACTACTTAACACGTAATCTCCCATTTGCTTGGCAGAGACCGGACAGTGTGGTTTGCTATAGCCGGACTTCTATTATAGCCGGAGTCACTATAGCCGAACTTTACTGTAATCCTTTTTCCCTTTTGGTAACCTCCACTAGACTACTTCATCCCAGGCCTACAGATCAGTTACTACTTACTTCACTTTCATTTTTGAACCACCTACCTCACCAAATGCACAAGTACTGATAGAAATCATGAATTAAAGAGATTTCCTTTCATTTTTTGAGCACAAATGGTTTCATCTGATTACTTATTGACTCGTTTTGCAACTTCTTTTTACTCGTTCTTTTTAATCCATTCTTCTAGGGATTAGTTGAAAAGAATACGATTTTACATGCCAAATATCCAACCTGTCCTCATTACCTTCACAAAATGAACTTATTAGTTGCAATTTTTCAATTTGATTTACGATGTTCTCTTCATGAACCAACTCTTTGGAAAAAAAATTCCAATAATGACTATTCGAATTTTACCGCGCGATGTAGTCAAATTGGTTTATGGTACAATTCCTACCTAGTAATTTGTACGAACATAAACACGAGTTCATTTGGATTTTTTTTTATTTTTCAGTGAAATAACTATCACCGGCTCAAAACATGCAAGTCCAGTTTTTAACACCAACGTTGATGACGACCATCAAGGTTGAAGACAACCGGAATGACCAAACAAGAANAATTTGGGAAGATGAAATTGTTTGCAACCAAGCACCTCCCTCAACTGAGTTAGCAGCTAAAATCCTAGCAGTACTACTTACTTCACTTTCATTTTTGAACCACCTACCTCACCAAATGCACAAGTACTGATAGAAATCATGAATTAAAGAGATTTCCTTTCATTTTTTGAGCACAAATGGTTTCATCTGATTACTTATTGACTCGTTTTGCAACTTCTTTTTACTCGTTCTTTTTAATCCATTCTTCTAGGGATTAGTTGAAAAGAATACGATTTTACATGCCAAATATCCAACCTGTCCTCATTACCTTCACAAAATGAACTTATTAGTTGCAATTTTTCAATTTGATTTACGATGTTCTCTTCATGAACCAACTCTTTGGAAAAAAAATTCCAATAATNCAATTTTTCAATTTGATTTACGATGTTCTCTTCATGAACCAACTCTTTGGAAAAAAAATTCCAATAATGACTATTCGAATTTTACCGCGCGATGTAGTCAAATTGGTTTATGGTACAATTCCTACCTAGTAATTTGTACGCACATAAACACGAGTTCATTTGGATTTTTTTTTATTTTTCAGTGAAATAACTATCACCGGCTCAAAACATGCAAGTCCAGTTTTTAACACCAACGTTGATGACGACCATCAAGGTTGAAGACAACCGGAATGACCAAACAAGAAATTTTTTGACCCATAACGAAATGTCAAGTAAACAAATTAGTATATCGTATGGACAGACGGACACTTCAATTGTATAAACCTACCCGACTTTCTTGTTCGTCATTAATAAATGATTATATCGATGGATTTTAGGATCCACCCAACCCAAAAAGTGTCGATGTTGATGAGTTCTTGGTAAAATTCTTTTTTTTTTCTCTCTCTCTCTCTCTCTTTGCCTGAACTGACCTATCTGAAACTGAAGAAAGGCTTTCAATTGTTTACTTTTTGGGTTTAAAAAGCGAGGATCAGAAATTTTTTGTTTCTTCTTCAACAAACGTAATTCAGATTTCAAGAAAAAGCATTAAGTTACAACAGCACTTATTTTTCTTTAAGAATTTTCCTGTAACTCAAGGTCATTACTGCTGAGAACTAATTACAAATTAAAGAACACAATGGAATGGAATTCCATTCATTTTTTTTAAGGAACCAATCACTACACAGGTACTAAAGCGTGGTACTAAAAAAATGGTTAAGAAACGCTAAAACAGAGTCTCTTATTGTGATTGGCTCTTTGAATATAAAAAGACACAAATTTTTTTGGTAATTCTTAAAATGAACAGACAGACAGTCAATTATAACCCATCTAAATCAGGTTGTCCGTGTTAATAGTAAAAATGTGGACATTTTCTATTGACCCCCTGTGGACCACTGGAATCCATGTCCCTTGGAGGTGACTCATAGGATCATGGAGAGGCTGTAACAATACCCTTTGTCCAATTCCAATATTTTATTTCGAAAGACACTTCCCTCGAGCCCTTCATCTCAAAATGACTCTTGATCTCTTATTCCATTCGATTTTATCTCCACCACAAATCAAATGATTTTTATCAGAGAAGCCTACAGGGAACTATCAGTCTTAAAAACAAATTTTTCAAGAATAATTCCCGTCGTGTCAAGTATTTAGTTCCGTTATAGTCTAAACTATTTTGACTTCCGATTGTGACATTGAGTCTGTCGTCCCTTATCGTTAATGGTTGAATTATTTTGGAACCCTATCTCTTACCATGTCTTTCGTCCCTCGGATTCTTGAGAATTTTGAGTATAAAATTCATGCCCAAAGCATTGGGATTTAAAATTTCACAATTGCCGCACATTTGATGATTTTGTTTGGTAATTGAAGGATTTTTAATCATTTCGTTCACAAAATGGCCGTCCTGCTCACTAATGGAAAATTACCATTAGAGTTTTTGGTGTTTCCTAAAAACTGTAACTTTTGTAAATCTTAACGGATTACCTTCAAACTTTTTACATATTTAGAACAAACGAATATCTAGCGGAGTTTTGAATTTTATTTCAAAATATTGAAAAATGAATTTTTTATTAACCTTCAAAGTTAGGATGTTTTTTATTGTTGTTGTCCCATAAGGTGTATAGGGATAGGTTGTTCAAAACCTACGGCTACAACAATGAAAATAATGAATAATTGAAAAAATCATTCTAACAGCTCTAGTTTCGCTAAATATTGATGGATTTTCTTCAGATTTGCTATCGTAGATTTGCCCGCAGCCCTCCCTTGGGTTCCCTTCGCTCCCTCCCCCCGTGGGTCGCCGTAGCCCTCCCCTAGGTTTGCTCGTACCAGTCCCATCGGTTGCTCGCCGCCTGCTTGTTAGTATAGTCGTAGAACATGACTTAGCATCACTGATTCGACGATAGGATAAATATCATATCGCTACCGGTCATTAAGAAGCCAAAAACAGCGATAGGAGGATCGTAGCCGCGGATTCAGTGAACTGTGGGGATGAGTGACTGAGGAGATGAGTGACTGCGGAAATGATTGAACTGCGGGGATGAGTGACTGCGGGGATGATTGAACTGCGAGGATAAGTGAGTGCGGGGATAGGCGACTGCGGGGATATGTGACTACGTGGATGAGTGAACTGCGGGGATGAGTGACTGTGGGGGACTATGGTCATGAGTATNAAAATGGTTAAGAAACGCTAAAACAGAGTCTCTTATTGTGATTGGCTCTTTGAATATAAAAAGACACAAATTTCATGGAGAGGCTGTAACAATACCCTTTGTCCAATTCCAATATTTTATTTCGAAAGACACTTCCCTCGAGCCCTTCATCTCAAAATGACTCTTGATCTCTTATTCCATTCGATTTTATCTCCACCACAAATCAAATGATTTTTATCAGAGAAGCCTACAGGGAACTATCAGTCTTAAAAACAAATTTTTCAAGAATAATACCCGTCGTGTCAAGTATTTAGTTCCGTTATAGTCTAAACTATTTTGACTTCCGATTGTGACATTGAGTCTGTCGTCCCTTATCGTTAATGTTTGAATTATTTTGGAACCCTATCTCTTACCATGTCTTTCGTCCCTCGGGTTCTTGAGAATTTTGAGTATAAAATTCATGCCCAAAGCATTGGGATTTAAAATTTCACAATTGCCGCACATTTGATGATTTTGTTTGGTAATTGAAGGATTTTTACTCATTTCGTTCACAAAATGGTCGTCCTGCTCACTAATGGAAAATTACCATTAGAGTTTTTGGTTTCCTAAAAACTGTAACTTTTGTAAATCTTAACGGATTACCTTCAAACTTTTTACGTATTTAGAACAAACGAATATCTAACGGAGTTTTGAATTTTATTTCAAAATATTGAAAAATGAATTTTTATTAACCTTCAAAGTTAGGATGTTTTTTATTGTTGTTGTCCCATAAGGTGTATAGGGATAGGTTATTCAAAACCTACGGCTACAACAATGAAAATAATGAATAATGGAAAAAATCATTCTAACAGCTCTAGTTTCGCTAAATATTGATGGATTTTCTTCAGATTTGCTATCGTAGATTTGCCCGCAGCCCTCCCTTGGGTTCCCTTCGCTCCCTCCCCCCGTGGGTCGCCGTAGGCCTCCCCTAGGTTTGCTCGTATCAGTCCCATCGGTTGCTCGCCGCCTGCTTGTTAGTATAGTCGTAGAACATGACTTAGCATCACTGATTCGACGATAGGATAAATATCATATCGCTACCGGTCATTAAGAAGCCAAAAACAGCGATAGGAGGATCGTAGCCGCGGATTCAGTGAACTGTGGAGATGAGTGACTGAGGAGATGAGTGGCTGCGGAAATGATTGAACTGCGGGGATGAGTGACTGCGGGGATGATTGAACTGCGAGGATAAGTGAGTGCGGGGATAGGCGACTGCGGGGATATGTGACTACGTGGATGAGTGAACTGCGGGGATGAGTGACTGTGGGGGACTATGGTCATGAGTATTCCCAAGATTAGGGAATAACTCAGACTATGTCTGTCTTTACAGAACTTTATGCCGGGCGTTTGGATCCTATGGGCCTGGGTAATGACTGACTATTTAGCCTGCCTAGTTCCTCTGGTATTAGTTAGGACCATGTCTATCCTGGGTTACTCTAGTCTCTGGGGCCCCGTACCGCCGTTATTTTACTCCCGACGCTGCTGGGTCCACCGATGACACCGGTGTAGTGCTGCCACCGTTTCGTATCTGGAAACGGAATTTTCATTTCGTTCCGTATCGTTTCGTTCCGTATCGTTTCGTTTCCGTATCCAATTTTATGGACACAAAAGTTTCTGTATCGTTTCCGTATCCACGTGGATACGATACGGAATTATAATGGAAACGATGCGATACGATACGAAAAGTTGATATTCATTTTCTCAGTCGCTTAGAAGTTATAAAATGAGTTAAAACAAGTGTTCGGCACCGATTTGCCCTATCCTCTTCCCATCTCCATCTCCATCTCAGAAAATATCTCAGAATTATCTGAGTAATTTATTGGAAATAATATTTAAATATATCCTGAGTCACAATTCCAATAAATTGTGACTCACTCCAAGTTACTTNCTTAGAAGTTATAAAATGAGTTAAAACAAGTGTTCGGCACCGATTTGCCCTATCCTCTTCCCATCTCCATCTCAGAAAATATCTCAGAATTATCTGAGTAATTCAATAAAATCTGGCTTGATAAAANCCATCTCCATCTCAGAAAATATCTCAGAATTATCTGAGTAATTCAATAAAATCTGGCTTGATAAAAATACAAATTAATTTTTCGCTCCCGTTTCGTATCCGTATCGTATCCGTAACGTATCGTTTCCGTTTCCGTTGCCCATTTTTCGTATCGTATCCGTATCTGGCACCATTCGTGTCGTGTTGTTTCCTTATCCAGTTGGATACGATACGATACGATAAGGTGGCAGCTCTACACCGGTGATACCGATGAGACCGGTGCGTATTAGTGACGTGTTGAAGGCAATAGGAGATCCGCTGCTCGTTGATATGATGGAAGGTGCCATGCGGGGCTCCGAACCTAAGTGAGGATGGAACCTCACCAAGTCCACGGTCTTCTGGTGATGTCTATCATTCATAACACTTACTGATCCGAGGATGAGGAAATGTCTTTGGTTCCTCTCTCTCTCTCCTTGCGGACCGACTCACCACCGACAGACTAACTCTATAGAACCAACTAAACTCCACTTCTTACTGCCTTATTGTTCTACTGTCCGATAATTATTTATTAGAGAAAAATAGAGAAAAACTANTCAATAAACTAACTTCTCTTCCTTATACAAGTAATTGATTGCTATTGGACTCATTAAATTCCAGATCCCAACATAATTCAATAAAATCTGGCTTGATAAAAATACAAATTAATTTTTCGCTCCCGTTCCGTATCCGTATCGTATCCGTAACGTATTGTTTCCGTTTCCGTTGCCCATTTTTCGTATCGTATCCGTATCTGACACCATTCGTGTCGTGTTGTTTCCTTATCCAGTTGGATACGATACGATATGATAAGGTGACAGCTCTACACCGGTGATACCGATGAGACCGGTGCGTATTAGTGACGTGTTGAAGGCAATAGGAGATCCGCTGCTCGTTGATATGATGGAAGGTGCCATGCGGGGCTCCGAACCTAAGTGAGGATGGAACCTCACCAAGTCCACGGTCTTCTGGTGATGTCTATCATTCATAACACTTACTGATCCGAGGATGAGGAAATGTCTTTGGTTCCTCTCTCTCTCCTTGCGGACCGACGCACCACCGACAGACTAACTCTATAGAACCAACTAAACTCCACTTCTTACTGCCTTATTGTTCTACTGTCCGATAATTATTTATTAGAGAAAAATAGAGAAAAACTACAAGCAAATAGAGATACTTGAAAGAGTTACAAACAACTGTCAAGCCTAAAACATACTGAATCCTTCCCTCCCCGAGGCGAAGGTTTAACCTATATTTACGTTATCTGCACCCCGCTACGAAACAAGTGTCCATTTCCCTTTTTCCACGAACTCTCCTGAGTCTCGTCATCCCTTCTCACAACGGATAACCACACTCAGTAGAGTTCATCTTAAAGACAAAACGACAAAACAAAAGCTTAAACATTGACACCAACTTCCGAGTATTCAGACAATACAGGATTTTGACCACGCCACAATATGATATCAAAACATTATNCAGTAGAGTTCATGTTAAAGACAAAACGACAAAACAAAAGCTTAAACATTGACACCAACTTCCGAGTATTCAGAGAATACAGGATTTTGACCACGCCACAATATGATATCAAAACATTCTGTATCTCGGTTACATCGGCCAAAGCTCCTCGATTCCGGGTTCTAAGAGAATTCTAAATTAGGAGAAAATACATTCAAACTCAATATTTGTATTTAAAATCCTTTCGGAAGAAGCATGACACTGAAAGAGTTACAACTGCTTCTACAACGCCCACAATTGCGAATTTCCTCAGCACTAAAGTTAAGACTGTCATCAGAAAATTTTAGATACCAGTTATCTGAACTGGAAATTTTTTAAGAAACCAGCTAACTGAACTGAACTGAACTGGAAAATTATTTTACAATAAATAGAACTGAACTGAACTGGATTTTTTTTCAGAAGGAAGGAAACTGAACTGAACTGAACTGGAAAATAATTTCAGTTGTAAATCTACTGAACTGAACTGAACCGGAAAATAATTTCGGAGATACATGTACTAAACTGAACTGAACCAAATTTTTTTTAAACAAAAACTAGAAATGACAGAACTAGAACATCCCTTTCCAATTCCCAACACTGGTGTCAACTACTAAAAGAGTCTGCAGCTTCCCGGCTTTACAGTGAATTATTTTAAATCTCCAGATCGTGAGTCAAGCGATGCATCAAATACACTCAGTATGAGCGATTAAGTTTGGGTTGATTGTGATGTAGTTTTTTTCAATTTTTATGCTACAGCTAATTGCCGCCACATCACATGTTTGAAGTAAGTAAAATTGGATTTTTTTTTTGGAATTTGGAATTTCGTAAAGTGAAACAATTTGAAATTTGGGAACATTTTGGAAACAATTTCGGAATTTTCAAATTTGGGAGTTCGTACACTGAAACTAACACATTAANATTTTTTTTTTGGAATTTGGAATTTCGTAAAGTGAAACAATTTGAAATTTGGGAACATTTTGGAAACAATTTCGAAATTTTCAAATTTCGGAGTTCGTACACTGAAACTAACACATTAAAAAATTTTTTTTCACAATTACCTAAAATTTACTTAACGAGATACGCTGGACATAATTATAAAACAGTTACTTTCTCCAGCAAACCGCACGGGCCAAAAGTAACTTCCATTTCTTTTAGAATTATGACCAGTACAGTATTTAGCTTACAGTATTTGCCGCTCTGCTCTTTGATGACAACAAAGAAAAGATTCAACAATATGAGACTATGGCAAAGGTTTCGGATTAATCATAGCTTTCATAAAGTCGTCAATTTTTTGTATTGAATCAAAGTTGTTTTTCATAACTGGTATTGCACTATTTAGCTTCATTTGTTACTTCATTGTTGAAATTACTTATACAAAGAACTTGAAGTCAAGAAATGACATTGTTAGAAAAAGTTAAGGATTCGGTTTTTCAGTGTCAAATTGGTGAAGAGCCTCACAACTAAAGTACATAAATGATCCAAGAATATTCAAAAATAAAAATTTTTCAGCCAATTAAATTCGAATAATAAATAAAATAATCTGACTGGTTGTAGACTGATATTCTTCGGACATCCTTTTTTTAATAGGTTTGGTGTTTATAGATCTGAAACGATAATATGACCTTGATCACAATTTACATGAGTTTTCATCAAAAAGGTTTTAAAATTGCACAAAAGTTGAGCATTTATATCTTTGAATTTATTAAATGAATTCAGTAAATTGTTCAGTGAAGTAGGTCTCTAAGGTTCATTATCCCAGCTGTTCTGAACGTATTTCTTAAGCGTTGACTCTTCCATGATGATTTGAACAATAATTTGAAGTATGCCTGTGTAGACTTTCCTTGAGTAAGTTGAAAGGTGTTGGAAAAATACTCTACAATCACGAGTTCTGCTAATACTGATAATGCAGTGTCTAATTCTGTCAAGNACAATCAGTATTTAATGGAGCGCTTATTGTTAAAATTCCCTTAGATTCTATCAAAAGGAAACCAAAGACAAAGTTGGATGCTGGTCGAGGAAGAAAACCTTTCACTAAGATGCGCAAAGCGAATGATCTGTACACCATGCTTAGGCACAAGATGGTGAAACCAAGGATTGCTCTAACAAGAATGGACTCATCACTTGGTATGGAACATAAAGGGAAGACAACGCAGGAAGGTAAACATAAGATACCTGAATTGAATTTGAAGAAGCAAAAGGAGAATTCTGAAGCATTCAAGAGATTGAAGAAGAAATAAGAACTTAATGGAACTCTAGATTGGGGAAAGGTGTTGGAAAAATACTCTACAATCACGAGTTCTGCTAATACTGATAATGCAGTGTCTAATTCTGTCAAGGGCCCTTTCTAACCCTTAGCTATGTTTACTTTTTCATGACTCAGAGTTTAAGGTTCAGGGCACTCCCTACGCAAACTCTGTTCTTAACCATTTACTCAGTATAATAAATAACCAGTTCACCAACTTTCTTAAACTTAACTTCTCTCAAATTACTGTACGTAGATGCGAATAATTCCTACAAAAGGGAGTCGAAGTTCGCAGAAAGTTTTTGATTGGTAGTTCAGAGTAAGCGTGAGATTCGTAGGTCCGAAGTTGATTTTGTGAATAAATCTTTGGATTTTGTATCTTTTTTCGGCGGGTTGATTTGAATTAAAGTTTCCCGCATGTGTATTGGTCCATGCACGATGTGAGAGTGTGTTTNAAAGTTTTTGATTGGTAGTTCAGAGTAAGCGTGAGATTCGTAGGTCCGAAGTTGATTTTGTGAATAAATCTTTAGAGTTTGTATATTTTTTCGGCGGGTTGATTTGAATTAAAGTTTCCCGCATGTGTATTGGTCCATGCACGATGTGAGAGTGTGTTTNTTTTTTCGGCGGGTTGATTTGAATTAAAGTTTCCCGCATGTGTATTGGTCCATGCACGATGTGAGAGTGTGTTTGACATGCTGAAGGAGCATAATGAGCAAGAACATTCGAATATGTGGTGAAATGTTGTCAATTTGAATCATGCCTACATTTGTCAGTAGTTCACGGGGNAGCAAGAACATTCGAATATGTGGTGAAATGTTGTCAATTTGAATCATGCCTACATTTGTCAGTAGTTCACGGGAATGTGTGAAGCCAATTTTGATTTGCAAAGTTCTTATAAATTTTTTTTTCAAACTTCTTTTCGTATTTTTTTCAAACTTTTTTTCAATTTTTTTTTAGTATTTAAATCTAAATAGTCATTTTTATCAAACAATTGACGTTTTTGAAACGTCGATATGAAACCTAAAATGCGTAATGTATNATCTAAATAGTCATTTTTATCAAACAATTGACGTTTTTGAAACGTCGATATGAAACCTAAAATGCGTAATGTATGTTCAACTTTGTCTAACAGTTCTCTCTGCTACTTTGACCATTCCTCTGCTGTCCGACGAACCTTCAACTGGTCAGCGCTTAAAAATATCCAAATCCGTAATCATTTGATTCAAATTTTTCATAACTTTTGAACCAATCCGCTTTTTAAATTCATCCCAATGGATGGACTCAATGAGTCTCAAGGTCAGGAGAAGAAACCCACTGATACGACTTACATTTCCATTTCGTAGATAACTGTCCAACCAATTGAAATAGGGAGGAGTCAACAGTTCACTCCAACAAATAAGAAACTTCAACAATCTGACGTGAAAATTCAACTACAGAGAGACATTGATTGGTAGACAGATTTACGACATTTGAAAAAATCATTTTTATTAAAACAATACATTTCATATTACTTCCTCATTCAGTAATAATTAATAATTGCATCTTTACATAGGAATATTTCTGAAAAGTCAATGTCGTTGCTTCTATCAACTTCATTATCTCCCCACATATGATCTTCTACTGCTGAAAATAAATCAACCGCTTCAAATCCTTTTAATTCACTTGGGTACACCTGTTTCCCAAATCGAAAGTCGATTAGTCCACCTTTGGATTTAATTAAAATCTGATAATGGTGTTCCGTTGTGCTGAAAATAAACAGTCGCATAGTTTAATATTAAATTCTGTTTATGAATTCTTTCAATGTTTACCCAATTTTCTTCAATTCACATGGAACAAGTGTTGGATGGGTATTATATCCAATATTTAACTCCAAATTCTGTATAAAGAAAATAGCTCTTAGGATTAAATAAAATAGAATTCTTCGAATGTCTNTCCGTTGTGCTGAAAATAAACAGTCGCATAGTTTAATATTAAATTCTGTTTATGAATTCTTTCAATGTTTACCTAATTTTCTTCAATTCACATGGAACAAGTGTTGGATGGGTATCATTTTCAATATTTAACTCCAAATTCTGTATAAAGAAAATAGCTCTTAGGATTAAATAAAATAGAATTCTTCGAATGTCTCGTTAATGATGATTAAGACAAACATGGTAAATAAATAATGGCATAATTGTAAATTTTTTTTTGATGCACTGGGCGAAAGCAATGACGTGGTTTCCTGTAAATTCGATGTGCAATTAATCATGCTGAAATTGTACTTCAATTGTAAAACTTCAACGATACCGGTTCTTCATGTATGTTAAAAAGAAGTTTATGATTTTGCCATTGTTTATTACCATTCCCTGTAAATTAAAACTATAGCATTAACAGTATTGCATCAAATAATCAATTCACATTAGATAAATCAGAGTTTGAAAAAATCGGGTATTTATATAAAAATCCAAAAAATTCGATTTTTTCGATTTTTATATTTCGATTGTCAAAAATCAAAAATATAATGTCTGAAAGCGCATTGAAAAAACAATCTTTTTAAACTTTGTAGATTATAAAAATTTTTGAAAAAATTTCTTTAAATGCAAAATTTACAACCGTTAAAGTATTTTATTTCACCTAAAATAAAATTGAAGGTAGGAATCTGAATTTGGATGCAATATTAATGGTAAAATTTAGCTTCAAGTTTGTCTTGATGGGTAAACATAAAAATCCAAAAAATCATTGATTTTTATTCCTGGATTTAAATCCGACTTAAATCCAATTTAAATCAGGATTTAAATCCGACTTCAAACCCTGAGATTAACTGAAGTTAAATTTTTAAAATACGTTTTAACATACTATTTTGAAGTTAAAAAAAAAAATTTTTTTTTTAAGAAGCGAGTAAGTAAAATCAAACTTCTTGAGATTGGCAAAAACTATATATATTGTTATGGTTGGTTACTCTGTGTCCTGTCTCCTGACAGGACAAACGAGACAAGAGACAGAGTACACCACCANGTTGGTTACTCTGTGTCCTGTCTCCTGACTGGACAAACGAGACAAGAGACAGAGTACACCACCAAACCCCCAAAACTCCACACTCTGACCCACCAAATAACCCAATTCCCAACACGTACCTGACAGACAGACGATTGACACGACCTGACGACTACTGACGAGACAAGACAAGAAACAACTGACTTAGACGATTGACACGACCTGACGACTTTATTTTAGACCAAAAACTACTCTGACCAACCTATGGTCAACTGGACTCTACCAAAGACAAAAAAAGACTGACTCCCGAGATGGATGAGGACNTACTCTGACCAACCTATGGTCAACTGGACTCTACCAAAGACAAAAAAAGACTGACTCCCGAGATGGATGAGGACTGTGGATTTTAGGACTCAAAGATTGTCTCTTCAAACCCCTCATGCAGTTCCCTATGGAACTGCATGAGGAGTTTGAACCAATCAAAATCCTCCATCCCAGTCCTCATCCTCTCTTCTTTACAAACCACATATGTAAATCTAATAATTTTAACAAAAAGTCTGAAATTATAAAAATGTTTATAATTATGTTAATTTTTAACTTTAATTATATTGTCGCCTGTCGCCGTCTCAATATATCTGCTTCTTGTGGTTATTTATTGGGCTAAAGGAATTTAAATTTTTATGATTAACTTGTTACCATTTACCACTCATTGACAATTTGAAGTTGACATTAAACGCTGTTACAGTGTAAAAAAAATTCAATTTTTATAAAATAATTTGTTGTTGAAATGCTTATTGCTCTTTTGATAGTACCTTAATTTGAAAATAATCTCTTGGAATGTATCTCAACGGACAAATAAGTTATTCAACTTGAAGGGTCAACAACACTTAACACATTTGTAACAATGCAAAAATGAAATTGCTGAATTTTAAAAATTTCTACTCGATATTAGATATCCTAATGATAAAATTTTTCATTACTTTTAGCACTAAGCTCTAAATGTAGTACAATTTCAAAAATTTCACTTTACATAGTTGGTCCTAATATTTGAATACTTTTCCTTTGAATTTCACATATTACATTTCATAACTTTCGATTTTCTATTGCCAATGTCCATATCTGCAGTAATTCAGAATTGGTTACTTTGAATAAATACTAACCTNACTTTCGATTTTCTATTGCCAATGTCCATATCTGCAGTAATTCAGAATTGGTTACTTTGAATAAATACTAACCTCTGCATCCAGGTAGTCGTCAATACTGACTGTCTCTTCATTCAATCTCTTGAAATTGTCACCAGAAGCATAATAAAAAATGTTGCCAGTGGTAACCTTACATCGAGGTACTTCCAATACTGCCGGTGGTAACTCATCCCAATTAAACCTTGAGTTGTTAGCAAAGATGAATGTATCAGGAAAGTGACTTTGTTGTTATTCCCTTTCTTCAAGCTCAACTTTCTGTCTGTGAGTTGGGATATATTCACTTTCACAGTTTTTGTTAGAATAATGTTATCAGAAGTAGTTGTAGTAAAACGGGCATAATAAATCTATTCGAAAAAAAATAACAAATATTAATGAAATTGTATTAATCCACCAATATGGCTATTTTTCGATAATATTTTGAAGAAATTATTGAAATGCTTTTGTGCTATAATCTGGACCTTCAAACATAACTTTAATACGAGAGATACTAGTTATATGCGCAGTGGAGTATTCATCGTTCTAAAAAATCACTATCAATACATGTATTTTACAGAACATCCCTTCATGCATCCGACAACAATTTTATCATACACAGTGAACACCATCAACCGAACTCACTATGCACCTTTGAAATACATTCATCAAGTACTAAATTGAAAAATCGGACAATCCTTTTTCTCCAAAACAAGGCAGGTAAATCCTAGTCCAAAAATGAGATTTTGTGAGAAAAATGGTTCTTCGTAGATTTTTAAGCAATCTTAATTGCTCGTGTATATAAGTTAAACCTAGAGTTGAAATCTTAAGATCATATTTTTTAGTTTATGTGACAAGGGATTCTTAGAAAATCCCTTGCACTCCAAGTTCTTTAACTTTTGTTTTTTCTCAGGACCTCGTGACCAACTGGGTTCAAGTCCCATTTGGTACACTCGGGGATTGGTCCTTCCCTTTTGTTCTTGTAAAGAGTTAGGAAGTGGCAGTCATTACTTAAGGGATTTCCATCTCAAAAATCGCCCAGTCTAAAATAAGCAGACTCAACGAAGAAGTTTCACAAAAACTTTGTAACTTCTAATTTCTAAATTTTCAATAAATAATTTCACTTTCTATAACAGATTTCAACAGCAAAATTTTTTGGATGATTACATCTTCACTAAACAAATTGAATACAACTTTCACACCTGCCACGGAACTGACACTCATTATCGTTGACAGCATTTTCAAAGCCTTTCAAGCTAAACTTTTGGTTAGCCACACTCATCTGTGTACCACTTTTGTTGTTATCTTTATCTCTTTTGTTTGCATTTCCCAAAATTTTGGACAGCAATGTAGTTCTTCTTGTGAGTAATGTTTTTGAACAAGAATTGTGCTGGTAGCAATGATTGGCTGAAATCAAATGGTATCAAATATACAATTGGTACTATGATCTTAAAGAGTTTCGTTTTCATTAACTTCTATCGTGGGATTCTAACTTCCAATTTGACTTTACCGATGCAAGTGAATAAGCTCAAATACATTAATGACGCGGTTGCTAAGGGATAACAAAATTGGGTGCCTGTTGTCAACCTAAGGTTTATGAATTTCTACTACTCTAACACGGTAAATATACCAAAAAATTATATCAAGTCTCCGAAGCTAACAAGATACTCATGAATACTGTCGCAAAATCTCGTCATTTATTGCAGCTTTAAATGTGCCGCTAGCGCATGGAAATAAATAACAAAACAAGGTTAGAGTACGAGCAGATTGTGACCAATCTTGACGTTTCCTTAGATTACAACTATTTCATTGAGAAAACTTGATGAAATGTAACAAAACCATAGTTGTTGGAGAACCGCACGAATTGTATGAGATGCTTGAAGCTATCCGAAAATTTGGTAGAGTAGATTCATTTTACTTTGGTGTAGACTACTAGCTCTCAATACATCTAGCATTGGTATTCTGTGACATGAAGTGAGGTAGGCTGAATATTTAACAATGGATTTCAGTCAATTTTATATTCGGGCATTTACCACTATCTCGATGAAAATTTGATGACTACGTCTAAGAATTTGAATGTGCCGGAGTCATCTCAGCAGTCTACAACTGTAAATTTGTTGTTTCATTGTGCATGTATTGTGTGTGATTCTATGGTATTTTACTTTAGTCTTTGAGTTGTTACTTTATAAGAGCCGACAATGGATACAAGTATAATTATTAACTCACCTAATGCAGGAAATATAAGTTAACAATAATCTCCTGAAATCTGAGTTCCCATCAAGATTTGTAAATAATCAATTATTTACCAATACAAATTGCCTTCACAATTCTCATCAAAGTTTTCAAAAAAATTCCTTAGTCAAATTTTTTCCGTCCATGAGATGCGTTTTTCAAAGTTGCAACTGTGAAGTCGCTTTATTACTTAAATTCTCAGCTGTGATAAAATTTTTATACCATAAATACCATAATACCATAATATTTTATAAGTATACCAGCATTATCAACGTGACACGGTCTGGAACGTTTCTGGTGTGTAATACTCATAGTTTTAGATGTAAATTTACACTTTACAACAACTATCTGTCTACGAACGAACACGATATAATCATGACGAAAATTTTACCCAAAATTTAATTTTTTATTCATAATAGGTGTACAAAAATTCACGATGATGGCTTTATGGTAAAAACGAGTTTGAAAAATAGGAAACATGAGTATGCTTGTTATTTTGTCATTTGGGACTAGAATAAATTTGAGATATTGTTCACTTTCGTTACCGAAAATGGTAAAACTTATTAGTAAAACAATAAATTCGTGTTAAAAGTTTGAACGTCATTCTTTGCACGCAGTATTTTGTAATTCTCTGGATAGATTGGTAAAAATACAGGCTGAGGTTGTATCTAGTTGACTCATCGACGGATTTTAAAATTGTAGCACTTTTGCCAACTCATACTGTCTTGCAATCTATATCGTCAAAGATACCTATGCTAACAACAAGTAAGAATATCTAGTTGCCATAGTTTTTGGAATAAGATGTCTGGTAGATACCTAATTTCCTAAGAGTAGCATAATCTGCCTATCAGACAGATTAATGCATGAAATGAATAACAGGTTTTAATACATTAATGAATATATTTTGAATGAAATTTGACTTTGACTGTTAAAATTTGATTTTTGTCTTAAGATTACAAGAATTTTCAGAATTTATAAGTGAATACATTTAGATTCGGAATAACGACTATCCAGTTTTAGATCGGATTCCAACTTGACGAAATTGGATTTCAAAATTGTCATTTTATTTCTGTGGAACATGTATCACACACATTTACAGGTACTACCACAATTGTTATCAGGTTAGTAGCTTACTTTTCGACAGAAAAAATACGACTATATAGCGCGACTTATACTAAACTTGAAATTGGTTTTATTTTTTGTAAGCAAATTATTCAATTACCCTAAAATCTCGCCTATAGGTCGCTCTCTCGTATAGGTCACTCTCTCAGATAGGTCGCAGGATTTAAAGTGCAAAATCTGAAACACAGATAGGTCGCTCTCGCGTATAGGTCGCAATTTCGCAGCTGAGTTTTAGGAGGGAACTTTTCAAATGTGGAATATAAAATCAGTGTAAGTAATTGTTTAATCGAAGCAATTGGAGACGAAGACAGTAGCACTGAACAGAATTTAGTTGAAGAAATGCAGAATTTAGACGTAGATGACGATTCAAAAGAATTTAATGGAGATGAGTTCGATGGGTTTTAAAGTGACCTAATAGAATAAATTTAATGAATTTGTCACTTTAGATAGTGAATGAGTTTATTTGACATTTGCTCATGGCATAGTCAATTTAAATGTGTTTGGTAAGTGATTGTTTGTTGAGTTATAGTTAAAGAATATGATTAAAAAAATTATTAGATTAAAAAAAAATTATTTGATTAAAAAATAAGAAAATAAAATTTTTGATTAAAATTAATTCAAAACTGTTATTTCTTACTGGTTCTTGAATTGTTGTGAGAGGCATTCTGATATAAAGATGTATGTGTTTTTCATGCTTGTTATTTTGTCATTTGGGACTAGAATAAATTTGAGATATTGTTGACTTTCGTTACCGAAAGTGGTAAAAACTTATTAGTAAAACAATTAATTCGTGTCAAAAGTTTAAACTTCATTCTTTGCACGCAGCATTTTGTAATCCTCTGGATAGATTGGTAAAAATACAGGCTGACATTGTATCTAGTTGACTCATCGACGGATTTCAAAATTGTAGCACTTTTGCCAACTCATAGTGTCTTGCAACCTATATCGTCGAAGAGACCAATGCTAAAAAGAAGTAAGAATATCTAGTTGCCATATTTTTTGGAACAAGATGTCTGGTAGATACCTAATTTCCTAAGAGTAGCATAATCTGCCTATCAAACAGATTAAATATATCGATAGTAACTAGACATAGTTGCTGTAATCGGAACCAGTTACACTATAATAAATTTCACTTTTATGTAAATCTCGACAAAGATGGACAGGATTATTTAGTTATCTCCACTACTACTTTCAGTAAGTTTACAGGTTAATGCATGAAATGAATAACAGCTTTTAATACATTAATGAATATATTGTTACGGTTTGCTTCACTGTTGACCTTTTTTGGTCAACAATGAACCGCAATGAAAACTCAAATTATTGTCCTTAGAGCTACTGAGCTCTAAGAACAAATAAACTAAACAAACCTAAAACAAAAACAAATAACACAAGTTAATTTTCGCTTTAGATGAAATAAAGCCAGGCTTTATTTCAACAAACCCACACAAACAAAAAACAATACACAATAAACAAACACATTACTCTCACGTAGAGGCAACACAACTAGTCCGCACAAAAGGACAAGCTAAACAATAATGACAAATAAAAACTATTTTCTACAATACACAATTGTATAAAAATATAAGAAAACACGAAACAAATAAACTTATTCTTAGCTTTTCTCTCAACAGGAGAGAATAATAATAACTAATAACTAATAACTAAACAAAGGAAAATTATAACACATACATAAATAATACTAATTATTATGCACTGTGTCAGCATCCTCTTCCTTCTTGAGGGATTGTCCTCAATCTTGGCCGAAGAAAGCGAACTTCCACCCGTTGAGGTGAACCGACGGTACTGCTGGTGGAAAGGGGGGGGGGGGAGTCTGCTCGTTGAGCCCTTCCTTACTCAATGGTACCAAATCCAAACGTCGTCACTTTCCGCTCAGCTCCAAACGCTCCACTCAGCTCCACCTTCACCTCCGCTCCACACCAGGACAACCGTCTCCACCTGCAACATAAAATAAAAAAATTAGAACTTATTCTACAAAAAAAAAACTAAAACGATGGAAACTTTTTCACATAAATCCCGGAACTAATCCTATAGGAAATAGGAACCCATCCTCTGTATTATCTAACTTACCAGAATCCACATAGAATCTGAAGACCAACCAAAGCGACGTGGAGCCTTCCGAGTTCGTCCAGAGCGTCTGATGGGAACTTCTTCCACTTCGCTCACTGGAATACAACTTTCCACTTTACCAGACACACCCAGATCCTGCAATAACCCTCGGTCTTCACTGGAAGTTTTCGGAAATGGCACTCATCTCCCAAACGAGGACCTTGCAGACGACAAACGCTGCATTTGAGTAACTTTTTGTCTGGAGTCAGACTTCTCTGAAGTCTTCGAGCTCACGCGCTTGCTAGACTCACCAGTAGCACTAACTGTCACGTGCCTACTGGACCGACCAGCAGAGTACGGACTAGTTACTTTCCGCAATCTTTCAACTGATCAAGAACTCGGTCTCGGCTTTCTATGCCTCCCATGAGACAAACTCCATGAGGGGGCATCCGTGCCACTCTTAAACNGACGTGGAGCCTTCCGAGTTCGTCCAGAGCGTCTGATGGGAACTTCTTCCACTTCGCTCACTGGAATACAACTGTCCACTTTGCCAGACACACCCTGATCCTGCAATAACCCTCGGTCTTCACTGGAAGTTTTCGGAAATGTCACTCGTCTCCCAAACGAGGACCTTGCAGACGACAAACGCTGCATCTGAGTAACTTTTTGTCTGGAGTCAGACTTCTCTGAAGTCTTCGAGCTCACACGCTTGCTAGACTAACCAGTAGCACTAACTGTCACGTGCCTACTGGACCGACCAGCAGAGTACGGACTAGTTACTTTCCGCAATCTTTCAACTGATGANCGGACTAGTTACTTTCCGCAATCTTTCAACTGATCAAGAACTCGGTCTCGGCTTTCTATGCCTCCCATGAGACAAACTCCATGAGGGGGCATCCGTGCCACTCTTAAACTCACTATGGAGAGGGACTAAGTCGTTAACATGTACGACTACATGTCTCCTTATTTTTTCATCTAGTGGTTTAATCCTATAATCCACGGGCTCTATTTGCCCTATCACCTCAAAAGGACCAACTTTTTGTGGGAAAAAAGCCTGAGTGAGACCAACCTTTCTCACTGGCACAATTCTGAGAACTTTGTCTCCAACGTAAAACTTTGTTGGGACCCTTTTCTTATCGAATCGACTTTACCATTTCTCAGGAGCCCTACGTGAGTTTCTCTGAGCCGTGAATCTAGCTACGTCCAGACCTCTTGGAAATTGCCTCTCAATTTCTTGACTCGAACCTAATGGAAACTCTAAGTCTATTGGAAGCCTAGGTTCTCGTCCATACACTAAGTGAAACTGAGTGAACTCAGTGGATTCAATCCTAGTCGCATTATACGCGAATGTCGCCGCTGCCAAGCATTCGTTCCAATCTTTCTGGTATGCCCTTGTAAATTCGGCAGCCATCTTTTTAATAGTTTGATTGCACCTGTCAGTAATTCCATTACTCTGAGGGTGATAAGGTGCCGTAAAGCGCAATTTATACAGTGATCTCTCACTCGCAGCTTTCACAAGCTTTGAAGTGAATTTACGACCTTGGTCAATCACAAACTCTTTAGGTACTGAGTGTCGTAACAGGATCTAATCTCGTATTGCGTCCACAACACTCAGCCGTCGCTGACTGTACCGCTAGTGACTTAATATAGCGACTAAAGTGATCTACAAAGATCAAGGCATACTTATTGCCACCTTTCTCGGACTCGACAAACGGACCGATAAAGTCTATACCAACTCTCTGGTAGGGAGCCTATACCTCCTCAAAGTCTTACATTAGACATTGGCCAGGAGTCCTGCGAACTCTATGGATTTGACATACAGAGCATCCGAGGACAAACATTCGAGTGTCTATGTAGATTCCCTTTGAGTAAAATCTAGATTTTACTGTAATCCATGTTCTGGTCATTCTTAAATGACCGCCCAACTCATTGGCATTGATAGACGTAAGGACTTCTTTCCTTAGTCCCTTAGGGAGAACTAATCTCCAAGCCCTACCTTTGGGCTCATAAGATGCGAAGTGTAAAATTCCATCTTGGACACTGTAGTCCTCTATGTGTGGGACAGGCGCTCTAAGCTCAGTCTCTTCACCTGAGGAGCGACCTTCGGCTTCCTCAATAAACGTTAAAATTTTTCCAACCAATGGATCCTCTAACTGCGCAAACGACCTCCTGGCAAGTCGCCCATGCGGGTCTTTCACTGAAAACAACCATTTCAGTCCACTGTGACACGTGAGCACAGTGTAGTGTAACCCATACACATATGGTCTAAATTTTTGAACCGCATACACCACAGCGAGGCACTCCTGCTCACTGGCTGTGTACCGTTTCTCTTCATCAGTCATTGATCTACTTGCGTAGGCAATGACTCGTGGTTGTCCGTCTTGTACCTGTACAAGCGTGGCTCCTAAGCCATAACCACTACTGTCGCAGTGAATCTCAGTCTCAGCGTTTTCCATAGGATAGGCTAGTATTGGGCTCGTAACTAATGCGAAATTCAGCTTATCGAACACTGTCTGCTGGGACTCACCCCAGACGAATGGTTGCTCTTTTCTCAACAACAAATTGAGTGGCATAGCAATCTTGCCAAAATATTTGACAAAACGTCTGTAATAACCACATAGGTTAACAAATAATCTGATGTGAGTATGAGTGGTGGGAGTAGGGAATTTAGTCACTGCAGCAAATTTTCCTTGGTCGACTTCGACTCCCTCACTCGAGATCACATGACCAAGATACTCAATCTTATCTGCCCCAAAACGACACTTACTCGTTTTTAGGGTTAGAGACGCACCCCTAAGGCACTGCAGAACAGCTCTTAGCCTCTGCTGATGCTCTTCAATATCGTTAGCGAATACGATGAGGTCATCCAGGTATACAAATACCATGGCCCACTTAAGACTTGGCAACACCGCATCAATTAAGTACTGAAAACTTGACGGTGCGTTACATAAACCCATCGCCAGTCTACAAAATTGGTAAAGACCATCAGGCGTGACAAACGCGGTCTTCTCCTGATCCCTCTCATCAACTTCTATCTTATAGAAGCCTGAAATAAGATCTAGCACTGTGAAGTACTTAGCTCCACCTAATCGATCGAGAGCGTCTTCCATTTTTAAAAGCGGGTACGCATTTTTTTTAGTCACCGAGTTGAGCTTCCGGTAGTCGATCCATAATCGAAAACCTCCGTTCCTTTTCGGCACCAAAACAACAGGCGCAGCCCATGGAGATATCGACTCCTCGACTATCCCTGCTTCCAGGAGCCCCTCTACTTTTTCTTTTATCCTACCGCGCTCTACAAAATACGCACGGTAAGGATGGAGCCTTATCGGTAGATTTTTTCCCGTGTCGATTTTGTGCTTAAACAGATTGGTCTTACCAACCATAGCGTCCTCAGTTACGAAAACTTCAGAAAATTCATCTACTACTTTGAGAATATCTTTCTTCTCACTGAGAGTCAGATTTTCACCAAGTTTTACTCCAAACCTGAGCTTGGGCTCTTCGACAGAATGACTTATATCAAGTCTAGAAGTCGAGCTACACTCACTGAAGAGTAAAACTTCAGCTCCTACACAACACAAATCCACCGTAGCCAAGGTCGTATTCTTTGCCAGTGTTATCGGCACACAGCCAAAGTTTGTGACCCATACTTCAGTTTCATGATCAACCATGACAGCGAAAACGAACGGCTGCATTAAGTTATCAGATAACTGCAACTCCCGGTTTGGACACAAAATCACAGAACCGCTTTAGATTTCAGGTGTTTTCACCTTAACTCTCATCGCAACCTTCGGAGGTATACAAATAGTGTCAACTAATGAGCACTTGTAAATTTTATTCTCGTTCTGCCAATCGCATACATAGTCAATCGGTAGAATCTCATTTGAATCACTTAGATTCCCTGAGTTTGGGGCTTTTTCACCTTGGCCGTTACTTAAACTGCACCTCGGCGATCCCTTCCGCTCATTTCCAGGCACCGTCTCAACTATACTTAACGCTGAGGGGCACTTTGTCCAGTCTGTCCCTAACAAAAAAGGCTCTGGCAATTTCGGCATCAAATAGAAACCCCACAATGACTTTTTACCACTATATGTGAATACTAACTCCACATACTCTGTGAGTGTCGTCCTCCCTGACGCTGTTCTTACGGACAGCGGAGCTACTGTGTAGTTCTTGTGTACATAACTTCCAACTGTTTGTAAAAACTCGGGACTAATAACCAAAATATTACACGCTTTGTCAACTCTCACAGCGTATGAGAATTTGCCAAACACAAGGTTTGTCATAACCTTGGGGCCTATACGCCTTTGTCGAAACGAAATCGACAAGCGCTCTCCCTCAACACTTGCGAGTTTCTCTTCCTGGCGAGTTGGCTTAAAGTATTTAGCTCTACTTCTCTCAGGATTAGGCCTTTTGTTCTTCGTACTAGACGCTAGTACTAAACAAGAAGGCTTAGTCTCAATAGTAACTTTATTACTCGAGTTATGACTAGAACGAATCTTTGAGACTAGTTTTGGGGAAATTTCACATTTTTTGGCGTTCCCCATGCCCGCCTCATTCGCTTTTTGAAGACAGATTTTGTTTTGTAGTGTCCACAGACACTCCATACACTTTGGAAGAGTGTGGTTCCTCCTTGACAGTGTTTTGGGGACCAATCCTGAATCATGTGACCTGACTCACGGCACATATAACATTTCCCCCGGAATTCCAGCGAATTCCAGCGAATCCCGCGGTCTCTGCTCTTGTTTCCTCCCTGAGCTACNCCCTGAGTTTGGGGCTTTTTCACCTTGGCCGTTACTTAAACTGCACCTCGGCGATCCCTTCCGCTCATTTCCAAGCACCGTCTCAACTATACTTAACGCTGAGAGGAGCTTTGTCCAGTCTGTCCCCAACAAAAAAGGCTCTTGCAATTTCGGCATCAAATAGAAACCCCACAATGACTTTTTACCACTATATGTGAATACTAACTCCACATACTCTGTGAGTGTCGTCCTCCCTGACGCTGTTCTTACGCACAGCGGAGCTACTGTGTAGTTCTTGTGTACATACCNCACAGCGGAGCTACTGTGTAGTTCTTGTGTACATACCTTCCAACTGTTTGTAAAAACTCGGGACTAATAACCAAAATATTACACGCTTTGTCAACTCTCACAGCGTATGAGAATTTGCAAAACACAAGGTTTGTCATAACCGTGGGGCCTATACGCCTTTGTCGAAACGAAATCGACAAGCGCTCTCCCTCAACACTTGTGAGTTCCTCTTCCTGGCGAGTTGGCTTAAAGTATATAACTCTACTTCTCTCAGGATTAGGCCTTTTGTTCTTCATGGACGCTAGTACTAAACAAGAAGGCTTAGTCTCAATAGTAACTTTATTACACGAGTTATGACTAGAACGAATCTTTGAGACTAGTTTTGGGGAAATTTCACATTTTTTGGCGTTCCCCATGCCCGCCTCATTCGTTTTTTGAAGACAGATTTTGTTGTGTAGTGTCCACAGACACTCCATACACTTTGGAAGAGTGTGGTTCCTCCTTGACAGTGTTTCGGGGGCAATCCCGAATCATGTGACCTGACTCACGGCACATGTAACATTTCCCCCGGAATTCCAGCGAATTCCAGCGAATCCCGCGGTCTCTGCTCTTGTTTCCTCCCTGAGCTACTTGTGCTCGGAGGGAATTTTTGAAATGGTTGGCCAGACCGGTTTTGGCCTTCTCTCCCCGGCCTCATAAAAGGCTTCTTGGGAGCCTCTTGCCCCTCCGGCTTCTCCATCTTCCTCAATTTGTGCAAAAACTCATTTGCACTTTTCGGCTCAGAATGATACATAATGTTTCTGAGTGATATAGGTAGACCCTTGATCAATTTGTCTACCTGTTTTGAGTCTGACATTTCGGGATCCATAACCCCGAAAAAGCTCATCTTTTTGGAAACATATATCCCAGCGGATATACAGTCCACGAAGCGAATTGCACTCGCAGACTTTTTCGCCTCCTTACGAACCGACTCAGAATCGTAAAAGGCTCTCAAGTTCACCTTGAGTGTAGCCCACTTGGCTGCCCTATTCACAGGGGTCAGGTCCCTTATGAACCTCCCCTGGTTATATTTCCACCAATCAAAAACTTCTCCCTCGATTATTTGGTGAAAATTTAATATTAGCCAACCACTGTCGGCTGACGCCGCTGACATTACAGCGACGCATCTGGCGCAGAACAAAACCACGTCAGATCTCCCGTCAAATTTGGGAATTGACCTCAAAACGAATTTGAGGTGGGTCTGCAATACTACAGACCCCATGGCACTACTGCTCGGCTGCACTACTGCAGCCGCGTCCGATACTCAACTATGCCTAGTAGACATACTACTAGTATAGTTGTAGTAGACACACTACTACCTTTCAGTACAAAACTGAGCTCAGCCGATATACAAAGTTCAGCTGACCTCAGACACGTAGTAGACACACTACTACTTTTTCGGTCAAATTAAAAATTAAAAATTAAAAAAAAAATTACTATTGGTCTGCTACTCCTAGCAGACACTCTACTTTTCTAGCACTAAGCTGTTGATATAACTNAAAAAAAAATTACTATTGGTCTGCTACTCCTAGCAGACACTCTACTTTTCTAGCACTAAGCTGTTGATATAACTCTCCTAGTAGACACACTACTTTTTCAGCACAAAGCTGAGTTGAGCCGAGGTGCAAAGATCGGCAGATATCTTCACCACCTGTTACGGTTTGCTTCACTGTTGACCTTTTTTGGTCAACAATGAACCGCGATGAAAACTCAAATTATTGTTCTTAGAGCTACTGAGCCCTAAGAACAAATAAACTAAACAAACCTAAAACAAAAACAAACAACACAAGTTAATTTTCGCTTTAGATGNGAGCCCTAAGAACAAATAAACTAAACAAACCTAAAACAAAAACAAACAACACAAGTTAATTTTCGCTTTAGATGAAATAAAGCAAGGCTTTATTTTAACAAACTCACACAAACAAACAGCAACACACAATAAACAAACAATACTCTCACGTAGAGAGACACCACAACTAGTCCGCACAGAAGGACAAGCTAAACAATNGAGCCCTAAGAACAAATAAACTAAACAAACCTAAAACAAAAACAAACAACACAAGTTAATTTTCGCTTTAGATTAAATAAAGCAAGGCTTTATTTTAACAAACACACACAAACAAACAACAATACACAATAAACAAACAATACTCTCACGTAGAGAGACACCACAACTAGTCCGCACAGAAGGACAAGCTAAACAATNACACAATAAACAAACAATACTCTCACGTAGAGAGACACCACAACTAGTCCGCACAGAAGGACAAGCTAAACAATAATGATAAATAAAAACTATTTTTCTACAATACACAATTGTATAAAAATAAAAAAAACACAAAGACAAAGAAACTTATTCTTAGCTTTTTTCTCAAGAGGAGAGAATAATAATAACTAATAACTAATAACTAAACAAAGGAAAATTATAACACATACATAAATAATGCTAATTANAGAGAATAATAATAACTAATAACTAATAACTAAACAAAGGAAAATTATAACACATACATAAATAATGCTAATTATTATGCACTCATATATCAATCAATATATTGATTGAAATTTGAATTTGACTGTTAAACTTTGATTGTTGTCTTAAGATTACAAGAATTTTCAGAATTTATAAGTGAATACATTAGATTCAGAATAACAACTATCCAGTTTTAGATCGGATTCCAACTTGACGAAATTGGATTTCAAAATTGTCATTTTATTTCTGTGGAACATGTATCCAGTGATGGGCGACTCGTCCGGACCCGTCCTTCAAAGACTGATTTTTCACCCGTCCCGTCCAGTCCCGTCCAGTCTTTGGCATGGGATGAGACCGGACGGTTTGACTTTTGAAAAATGAAAAGACGGGACGGGATGGGACGGAACAAGTTGAAAATTTGGGACTGGACGAATAAGCATTTTATGGACTGGACGGAACGGGACGGGTAATTTTTTTTCGGACTGGTAGTTTCGGCGCAATAGAGTCAGCAAAGTATGACCAACTGTGTGGGGTGATTTTTCTCTTCGGTGACGAATACCCTGACTGTTGACACTACTAACGAAAGGGAATTTCGGGACCCGTACCCATGCAAGCCATCACAATGATGACGCCGACCACACATGGAATTTGACGGAGCTCTCTTGACGAATGCGCTCTTTGCTCCCGCTCAAGCCATTTTCAGGAGCAAGAGCAGGAGCTGGCAATTTTACGAATGAGCGGGAGCTAAATTTTTCATTAAGAAAGGAGCGGCGAGCTGTTTTTTTTTAGAGGAGTGAGAGCTGAGCGGGAGCGAAATCTTATGTCGAAGGCGGAGTGGGAGTTGATTTTTTTCTACTAAAGCGAGCCACGACAATTTGAAGTTCGAGAGATCAAATTTCTAAACCGCTTTAGTTTATTTTCTGTCGCTAATCTCACTGAGACTGAAACTAGCGATGTAACTTGGTTGGAGTTAACCAACAGGATCTCACTTTTTCCAGTCCATTAAAACCTAAATACAAATTTGAAGTCAGACTATTAGTAAATCTGTTCTGTCTTATTAGATTTTTTTTAAATGGGGCGGTGTGCCAAAGTTTCGTTTGACGGTTCCGAATTCTGGTCATAAGTTTGGCAAAAAGGGCGATAAAAATTTTTGACTTTTGCATAGTGCTATGAATTAGATTCGCTAGGTTGGCATTTTTGAAAAAATGAAAAATATAACAATAATACAATTTTAAAGATTTTTGGAAAAATTAAGTTATTGAAAAATCGTATTTTTAAAATTTGTGCTAAATGCCTGAATTAATGTAATAGGGGTCCATGAAAGAATGCCCTGAGATAAAAAAAAATTTTAANATTTTTGACTTTTGCATAGTGCTATGAATTAGATTCGCTAGAATGGCATTTTTGAAAAAATGAAAAATATAACAATAATACAATTTTAAAGATTTTTGGAAAAATTAAGTTATTGAAAAATCGTATTTTTAAATTTGTGCTAAATGCCTGAATTAATGTAATAGGGGTCCATGAAAGAATGCCCTGAGATAAAAAAAAATTTTAATCAGAATTTTTGATTAGAAAAACATTTTTGTAAAGGTTACTTGGAGCAACCATTCCAGAGGACTATGCCAAAATCTGTATATTTTTATCACCTCTTTTCACGAAATTATAGGAATAATTCAGAAATGAGGAAAGGACAACCGCACCTCACCGTTTACTTTTTTCAATGAAAAATTATAGGAGCCCAGAGCGGAAGTTTCCTCATGTTCCATGTGTGATTCCAGCACTTTAACCGAATTCTGTAGTTTAAATGCAAGACGAGACGGGTTGACTTTTGAAAACTCAAAAGACGGGACGGGGCGGGTTAACCTTCATGACGGGACGAGACGGGACGTGTTGCCTTTTGAAAATTCAAAGACGGGCCGGGACGGGACGGATCGACTTTTAAAAAGACAGCAGACGGGACTGGACAGGACGGGTCGAGTTTTCAAAAGTCAAAAGACGGGACGGGACGGGACGGCTAACAAAACTGCCCATCACTGCATGTATCACACACAATGACAGGTACTACCAGAATTGTTATCAGGTTGGTACCTTACTTTTCGACAGAAAATATACGACTAATATCGCAACTTATATTAAACTTGAAATTGGTTTTATTTTTCGTAAGCAAATTATCCAAGTAATTTATTTCTTACAACCACCAGGTTTGTACGCAAGCGAAATGATTGACCATTTTCTTTCTCTACTTAACTGTGACAAAATCAATAAGTGCTTTGCACGTCATTCGTACTTTGCAGTTGTCAATAAAGGTAATGGTACTCATAGTTTTGAACTAGCTAAGGATTATTACACACATATAGGCGAATACACATTTGTCATCGACACGTATGTAGAAATGACAACATGAGAATCATACCCATGTGACAGTCGACGGTGACCCTTAAAACCATTGAAATAAGTTCTATTCAGAAACCAACACGACTCCTCTTTGATATTCTTTTAAAAAATATATTGAGACGGTGAGATATGCAGGCCGTTAGGTTACGAATAAGGTATTTTTTAATCAGTTTTCTTCCGTTTTATATGTGTTTATGCAGCCAATGACATTTGAATTCATCATCATAGCTGGGCACATCATAAATAAGCCAATTAATTACATATAATTCCTAGTGTTTCATGACTCGCAGCCATATTAGTCACTGAATCCTGGAGCCCTGACTGACTCGAAGCTTTGGAAGTTGACTCGTCGAGTCTTGATTCTGACTCGATGATTTTTGGAAACNCGGTGAGATATGCAGGCCGTTAGGTTACGAATAAGGTATTTTTTAATCAGTTTTCTTCCGTTTTATATGTGTTAAAATTTTACACAGCCAATGACATTTGAATTCATCATCATAGCTGGGCACATCATAAATAAGCCAATTAATTATATAGAATTTCTAGTGTTTCATGACTCGCAGCCAGATTAGTCACTGAATCTGGGAGCCCTGACTGACTCGAAGCTTTGGAAGTTGACTCGTCGAGTCTTGATTCTGACTCGATGATTTTTGGAAACNGGAGCCCTGACTGACTCGAAGCTTTGGAAGTTGACTCGTCGAGTCTTGATTCTGACTCGATGATTTTTGGAAACAGACTGAGCAAGTGACTCTGACTCCAGAGTCACGTAATACAAAATGTAGATTGTTTAGAATAATCTGAAATTAAATGGAAACTTTAGTTGCGAAAGTATGTCAGAAAGAACAAGAAAAATCCGACATTTTTATTTGCCTGTTGGAAAAGAGTCATGAATCACAAGTCAAGGGGTCAACTCCTAGAGTCATGGTTCTAACTCTCAACCGCAAACAAAAAAATTGTAAAGTTTTTCGATTTTTAATTAACTGGAAGAGCTTAAGACTCGATGGGGTTGAGTTTTATTGTATTTTCAAACCAAAAATGAGCCCTTACCACTCATTTCGCCTCAAATGAGCAAGAGAAAGTGCATTGTAATTTCGGAGTACTGAGATTAGAGAGAGCTAATTCATTTTTGGTTGAGAGTAAAGCAGAAAAACACATGGATCATAAATAGTTGCGACGGATGCGTACAGCGGGAAGACCAGCTTTGCNTGAGAGTAAAGCAGAAAAACACATGGATCATAAATAGTTGCGACGGATGCGTACAGCGGGAAGACCAGCTTTGCGCCTAAGAGAATATAAAGTGTGGCGTGATGGATTGACTCCGCGCCGGACAATTCCCCCTGAAAGTTGATTCAAAAAGTTCATTATTCGTAACCTAATAGGTCGTAGTTAATCCAATCTCATATAAGGTGCGGAGACCGCGGAACGGAGGGCAGTCCTTTGGAGAAAGAGCCTTGAGACGACGTTAGTTAGTTTATAATAAAGATTATTTTAAAATATGTCTCTGAATAGTCCGCATGTTGTAGCAATGCATACATATAATAATTAAGAAATCAAGGTTTTGGGATTAGAGTCTGTAAACTAAAACTTTTGATTTTGGTTGCTCTGAATGTTCTGAGGATGCATGCATGTAGTAGTAACTAAGGTTTCAAAATTTGGATTTNTGAGAGTAAAGCAGAAAAACACATGGATCATAAATAGTTGCGACGGATGCGTACAGCGGGAAGACCAGCTTTGTGCCTAAGAGAATATAAAGTGTGGCGTGATGGATTGACTCCGCGCCGGACAATTCCCCCTGAAAGTTGATTCAAAAAGTTCTTTATTCGTAACCTAATAGGCTGTAGTTAATCCAATCTCATATAAGGTGCGGAGACCGCGGAACGGAGGGCAGTCCTCCGGAGAAAGAGCCTTGAGACGACGTTAGTTAGTTTATAATAAAGATTATTTTAAAATATGTCTCTGAATAGTCCGTATGTTGTAGCAATGCTTACATATAATAATTAAGAAATCAAGGTTTTGGGATTAGAGTCTGTAAACTAAAAGATTTGATTTTGGTTGCTCTGAATGTTCTGAGGATGCATGCATGTAGTAGTAACTAAGGTTTCAAAATTTGGATTTGTGAACTTTTAGTTCACAGATAAAATTATTTAAAGTTAATTAATAGATTGGTTCGGAGCTTCATGCAATACCCCCACAAAATAATGAGTATAGCATGAGGAGTTTATGGTGATTTATTTGTTGAGCCCTAGGTCGGCACGGATCTCCCCTCTCAGTAGAGCTTTTGTTTTAATAAAGTATTTTATTATTTGAAGTCAAACTCTGTCAGTCCAATTCATCTTTATCATTTTGTCTTGTCTTTGTTGAGTCAGTGGGTCGGATGTCAGAAGTGGTTGGATTTGGTATCCTGTGGATTCGGACATAAAGGATAAGGTGGTAGTTTGTTTCCCTCTGGAGAGAGAACCAAACCGCGTCAACATTAACAAGATTTTGTGCATTAACTTGACCTTTTACGGCTAATTACTGTGTCAAATAGGAGTGATGCAAGTTGCAGCATCGATTGTTCCAAAAAATTCTCAAACTCAAACCAAATATTCTATTGAGTAAGGTATCTATTGAAATAGCTATAATTCTGTCATATGCAATGAATGCGATGAACCATGCACACTTTACATACTCGAAACACATTAAACAATCAATGAATCAAAGAATTTCCACTTTGTTTCGGTCTCGTTAGAATCATCTGGAGTTTGGCGTCCTAAAGATCTTTGTTGATGATAAAAGTCGGAAAATTCATTCAGATAGCCTTAGAAGAATCGCTCGCTTCATCCTTTTTAATACAGAGAATAAGTCCAGCAATTCAGCGCGGTAACTCAGCGTCCATTCTGGGTGCGCTACCGCCCGGAAAACATTTTGAAGAAATATTTTATTTTTAATTTTCGTTCATTTAAAGTGTTTCATTTAGATTCAAGTTAAAATAAAGTAACCTATTTTCAATTTAAAAAAAAGATCAAAGGATTGGAAAAAATTCCACGCTGTTAATTTTAAATCCTAAAATGTATCCCGGTAAAAATTGCATTTCACCCTAATGAATACTCAGATGATTAAGTCTTCTTTACAAACCACTTCACTACATGTGATGGGGTCGAAACAACTTATTTTCACAACGTTTCTCCAAACTTTTCAGCTAGATTTTATGGCTACCTACACTTGTGGTTGGAACACTTGTTTTGCTATTTTTATCGATTTTGTTTGCAGGTGTCAAACTTCCTTACAGTCCTGCATTTATTCTTGTCAGAATAATTTTTGAGCAAGAATTGTATTGAGTAGATTGGTTCAAATTGGCGGCATAAAATATACAATTGGTACAACGCTCTTAATGAGTCTCGCTTTCACNTTGAGTAGATTGGTTCAAATTGGCGGCATAAAATATACAATTGGTACAACGCTCTTAATGAGTCTCGCTTTCACTAACTTCTACTGTGGGATTCTTAAATCCCATCTATCTTGCCTGATGCCCGTGAATTAGCTCAAATACATTAAGCAAGCGGTTGCTAAAGGATATCAATTTTTGATGCATGTTGTTAACCGCAGCTTTCTGCCCATGTTATATAAGAAATCCAGACATGAATTTATTGATACTAAATCTCTTCTGGAAACTACCAAGATAATGGATATCTTGGCATTCTCACATTCATTTATTACCGTTCTAGATAGTAGCGAAAAAACTAGAGAATAGCATTGGATCTTGAAAACGACACAAGAATGTACTATGAAAAGCTTGTTAACTCCTTTGATATTCAGCTTGAGTCTGGATATTCTATCGAGAAAGACTTTGTGAAATGATGAAGTATAACAAAATCATTTACGTTGGAAATGCACTGGACTTGAATGAAATGCTCTTGGAAATTCAAAATTTTGGAATCGCAGATTCCTTATTCATTGGTCAATCTGCTTGGTGGGTATTTGATGACAGGGTGGGACAAGTTGAATATGGTTTACAATTGGTTTCAGTTTGTTTTACAATCAGCGATTTATAATTTTTTTCAACAGAGTTGTCTGCCGATGTTATAGAACTTGAGTGCGCTAGATTCATATGCGCAACCACTTACAACTGCAAGTGGATTCATTGCCTCTAAGTTAGCAGTCTATGCGNGTGCGCTAGATTCATATGCGCAACCACTTACAACTGCAAGTGGATTCATTGCCTCTAAGTTAGCAGTCTATGCGCTTTATGTCATTTGTTGCTTCCTTTCCTTATTCTATGAATTTTTCATTTCCAAAAACTTTAGTATTTATTCAAATGTAATAATATTTCAACTATTTGTTAAAACTAAATGCCAGTGTCCACAAATACACGAAAGACAACTTGAAACTAGTAAGGTACATACATTTAATGTCAATTATTAATGAAAAATATATTATAAAATTTTGAAATATTGAAGCAATACGTGGTGGTAAAGTAAATTTCGTACCGAGTAAACCAAAAACCATACTATGACATCGAAAAGATTGTTGCTAATTTTTCTTATGGAGCATATCGAATGTAAACAACCGCTCATTCAGTATAACTGCCAAATTTGACGATTACATTTAAATTTGTTATAAAAAGTTTTAACTGCATCAGGTAGCTGTAAAAAGTCTGATGGTTGTGCAACTATGCACATAATATTATGTAAAACTATGTTAGTTTTGAAAAGTTTGTCTTTTATGTATAAATTATCAAAATGAATCAAAAAAATTTGATTCATATATGTTGTTTTCAGATACAAGCTGACAAATATTTAAAATGAAACTTTCAACACAGGTTCAAAAATTCACAAACGAATCAACAGTGTGTGATACTAATTGTTTTATTCATAAGCAGGAAGAAATAAATCATGAGGTATATTTAACAACAAATTTTGATTAAAAAAATACAATTTGATGAATGTGCTAGCTCTTTACTAAACAACTACTAGGCTCTATTCAGTATTCAATTTTCATCAAGTAAGCACTTCGTCAGACAAACGTCCAAGTAATATCATGTCCATTCATGTAATGTTAATGTACATCGTCATAATACTCACAATGTACCACAAAAAAACACAGCAACAAATTTCTATAGATGAAATCGGATTTCAGAACTGCCATCATATTGTTATTGAATTCAAATCTCATATTTACACAGATACCGGGACTGTTGTCATCAGAATGAAATATGACTTGACTATACAGGAATCGACAAGAATTTATAAAGCGGCATTCACAAAGCTTGAGTCAGCCTTTATGTTTCGCAGGCAAGGTTGCCAAGTAATTTATTTCTTGCAACCACCAAGTTATGTTGTATATGAAATTATTAGTAGCAATTTTAGGTGGTTGGTAAAGTGTGCGAATTTCAATAAGTGCTATTCCCGAAATTCGTATTTTATAATTATCAACAAAGGTTATACTAGTTTTAATAATTTCCCAGAGATTTATAGTTTCATCATACCAATATTTGAATACATAATTCTCAACGACACATCTGTGGAAGCGTCAATAATGCTATTCTATCCATGCTATAGTTTATTGAACCTACAAATCGGAACCCACGAATTGGATTCTATTCATACACCAACACGGCTCCTTTTTGATAAACTTTATAGAAAACTATTGACATGCTTTTGTCCTATACAATGGAGTTTCAAAAATAAGTTGGATATGAAAGATACAGGTTATATTCCCAGTGGAGGGTTCAAAATTCCAAAACATCTCTATACTCTATACCTTACAGAATATCCTTTCAGGAATCCAGCTACAATTTTGTCATACACAGTGAACGCCATCAACCGAACTCACTATGCACCGTTGAAATACATTCATCAAATAATAAATCGAAGAATCGGTAGATTTCGTTCCGTCAATATATTAAATGTAAATCCTGATATGTATCCCGGTCCAAAAATGACATTTCAACAAGAAAAATTTTCAAATGATTACATTTTCTTCACTAAACAAATTGGATACAACTTTATCACCTGTGATGGAGCTAACACTCATTTATTGTTAACAGCATTTTCTGATCCTTTCGAGTTAAATTTTTGGTTAACCATACTCACCTGTGTTCCACTTTTGTTGTTATGCTTATCTTTTCTGTTTGCATATCTCAAAGTTAGGGACAACCCTGTATTTCTTCTTGTGAGTATTGTTTTTGAGCAAGAATTGTGCTTGTCGAAACGATTGGCCGAAATCAATGGAATGAAATTTACAATTGGTACTATGATCTTAATGAGTCTTGTTCTCACTAACTTCTATCGTGGGATTCTAACTTGCGATTTGACTTCACCGATGCCAGTGAATAAACTGAAATACATTAAGGAAGCTGTTGCTAAGGGCTATTAAATTGTGATGCCTGTTGCTAACCGGAGCTCAATGGATTTTTACTATTCAAATAGGGTAAAGTTACCAACAAATATATCTCATCTCCAATCAAACAAGATACTCATGAATACCGTGGCAGAGTTTAATACATTTATTGCAGCTCTTCAGTGTGGCGCGAAGGCATCCAATATTAATAACGAAACAATGGCAGAGTATGAGCAGGTTATTAGTAGCCTTTACATATCGTTAGATTCCAGCTATTCCATTGAGAAAGACTTGATGAAATGTAATAAAACCATAATGGTTGGTGAACAGTATAAATTAGATGAAATGCTTGAGAATATCCGAAAGTTTGGTAGAGCAGATTCATTTTACTTTGGTGAAGACTACTACCTCTCACACCCTCTAGCGTGGGTATTCTGTAATATAGAGTGGGATAGGTTTAATATGATTTATAACGGATTTCAGTCAATTTTACAATCTGGCATTTACCATTATCTTCAAAAAAATTACAAATTAACGCCTCGAAATTTGAATGCACAAGACTCATATACCTAATCTCTAACAAGTGGATTTGTTGTTTCTACATTTGCATTGTATACATTCTGTGTGATTATCTGCTTTCTTTCTTTAATCTATGAGTTTTTATTGTACAAGTTTCGACATTGAATTTACGTATAATTATTAATAATTATACTCGACCATCGTGCAGGAAATACAAGTTAAGATCAACCCACAGAAATCAGAGTTCGCATCAATATTTGTAAATAATCAATTATCTTAGGATGCAAATTGTCTACACAATCCTTATAAAAACTACAAAAAAACAATTTTTTAATAAGCTTTGGAAACTATATAAAACTCAATTTCATTTCTCATATTCAATAGCACTTTCTATTTACGTGTTGACAACCATTTGCAATAATTGATACTTGGTACATATGTTACATTTCACTTTAATCACATCCTATTGAAGTCAAAGATAGACAAGACAACCTTTCATTTCCTGCTAAACAACATTATTAATTACCTGTTTTAGACCAATTCCTATTCAAAGCATATTTTTAAGTGGTCGCCAAATTTTTCGGTTCTACTCTTATAGCCATATTCCTATGATTCAAACAAATTTTGTATTGATTCTATTATCAGAGGAGAAGGTATCTATTATTTGCTACTAGTTGATATATCGTTGCTATTCTAAAAAATGTTTTCCTAAGATACCAATTCAATGTTCTTATTCATTCTACTAACAAGTTTTTTGATTCTAGTCTAAGCTTTTCTATGAGTTAAATCAAGTATTTTGATGCTAATTTCCGAATAGATATGTATGATTTAATTTTACAATTTTATCATGTTATATCATCTCTAATTTACCATTGTTGCTATCTTCATTAATCCATTTTGTCTGTAATTGATTCTGCAAATCTACATCTTTTTCAAATTTATCCTATTGTATCAAGTATCTCATTGAATCATAACTTTCAGCTTTAATATGATTCAAACGAAACGTTTAATGCTACTCTAAGAATACTATAATATGATCTAAATCAAACTATTTAATGTTAGTCTAAGAATGCCTACCNGTTTAATGCTACTCTAAGAATACTATAATATGATCTAAATCAAACTATTTAATGTTAGTCTAAGAATGCCTACTTAATTGATTAAAATCAAATATTTTAATGCTTATCTTAGCATGGTTTTTTGATTTTTTGATGCTACTGCAAGATTNTAATTGATTAAAATCAAATATTTTAATGCTTATCTTAGCATGGTTTTTTGATTTTTTGATGCTACTGCAAGATTAATTTTCTTTGATTTAAATGAAATTTATAAATCAAACTTTTCATCAACATTTCATCAAACCTGCAGCTTTTTCTTCTTCGCCGTTATGTCTTCTTCGTCCGCGATGTTCTATTTATGTATTATGTATTATGTATGTATTACACAAAAAAAAANCGCCGTTATGTCTTCTTCGTCCGCGATGTTCTATTTATGTATTATGTATTATGTATGTATTACACAAAAAAAAAAGGAATTTAAATTTGTCAATTGTAGAAATTAAAAAAAAAATCAATTTCATTAAATTTAATAATGTAGTCAGTAATGTCTCATTTGTTGATGACAATGAAACAATNCGCCGTTATGTCTTCTTCGTCCGCGATGTTCTATTTATGTATTATGTATTATGTATGTATTACACAAAAAAAAGGAATTTAAATTTGTCAATTGTAGAAATTAAAAAAAAAAATCAATTTCATTAAATTTAATAATGTAGTCAGTAATGTCTCATTTGTTGATGACAATGAAACAATTGATATTGATAAATGGTTTAATAATTTTATTAGTAAGATATTATATGTGTATGAATCAGTGGCACCTAAAAAAAAACCAGGATAAGAAAAAGATTAAATAATTTTGAAAAAAGTGCATTACTAATTCCAAGGTTGCTATGAGGAATAATCCAAAAATTCCTCTAATGCTACAATTACACCAGAGAGCAAAAGTTGCGCAACTTTTGTTCAAAAGTTTTATGCAATTTCTTGTTTAAGAAGTTGTATGAAACTTTTGTTTCATTATTGATTACACTAGTAACCAAACCCTATGAAATTCACCTATTATCNAAGAAGTTGTATGAAACTTTTGTTTCATTATTGATTACACTAGTAACCAAACCCTATGAAATTCACCTATTATCACTTCCGCTCAACTTGCCTCAAATGATTTATATTTGAAAACCCGCCTCGGATTTTTGTC
>NIPM01000542.1:82056-94447 GCA_002738285.1 Holacanthella duospinosa
AAGTCCAAAATTTTGATTTCGGGTTCCACTATAACCCAAAAAAATTCTTCTACAAAAGTTGCTCAGAATGAAAATCTGAACAACATTTCCCAATAACAATTTTCTTTGTGGTGATCCAATCAGGTCAAAAGTCAGGTCAAAGGTCAGGCCAATTTACATTGCGCTTATGGGTGGGGGCAAAGTAAAATTTTGTTTTTCTCGAAAAAATTTTTCCCCGTTTTTTCGCATAGAAATTTGTTTTAGGACATACTGAAGCGATTCTGAAATTTTTTTGTAAAATTTTTTTTTCAAAAATTTTCTAAGTACTAAATTTTTCTGTACAAATTCCTTTAAAACTCAAAAATTTTGATTTTGGAATTTCTTTGACCCAAACTAGCTCTACAAAAGTAGCTCAGAATGAAAATCTGAAAAACGTTTATATACAACAATTTGTTCTGAGTTGACCCCTTCAGGTCAAGTGTCAGGTCAACTTCCAAAGTACCTATAGTGGGGGCAGAGAAAAAAATTTTTTTTTTTTTTATTTTCTGTTATTTGCATACAAATGGATGTTCTGCACCGATTCTCAATAATTTATGGGTGATTCAACCTAAGATTTTAAGATTTTCTTACTTTAACTAAACTTCGGTGAAACCAAGATTCACAAGAGGTACGTTGCAACGTTAAAGTATATTAGATCGAGTTTGGACTGAGAATGATGGACCAACCACTTTGAAATTTAGTTTCTAATTAACTCAAAAAAAAATCCGAAATTGAGCCCATGAGCGAATTTTTGAAGTCATTGAACTCTCAACTCTTTCTTCTCTTGACTCATGACATCACTCTCTTCTCTTTTTTAATTTCTATTCGTGGTAGCGCGCGATTATCAAATTCGGCTAAAAGTAGTTTAAATCTAAAGCAGGCAGCAGGTAAACAGATAATAATTATTGAGTTTATAACCAATTGATATTTAGAATTTAGTCGCGAGGAATCGCGTTAGCGACAAACAACTTTGCACGTATGTCGTTATTCGTCAGGATTCCTTAATTGTAGATATGGAGAAGGATGCAAAGAAATGAAAAGGAGTCTTGTAGGAAAATAATTAATTTTTGCAACTATCAAAGAAATGCGAAATACATGTCAAATTGCTCTAATTCATTTTATTTTCATCTCGTTGTCTCAAGTTAGATTTTTTAGAGCTGATTTCAATGCAGTAAACACTCATTCGTTGAAATTTAATTATCAACTAATCGTGTTAGTGCTTAATGTGTATTCTCATATTGCTCTATACGGTTGTGTGACCTGTGCTTGGGGTATACAGAATATTGGACAAATTATGATATGTTATGGTATCTGTTCTGTTAGTTCCTTATTGTTGTTTAGTCGAATCATCAAGCACACAGGTCAAGTATCTGTTTTTTAATCATTATTGCCACGAATGTTACTGGTAATGCCTTGATGCTCAAGTGGTTACCTGACCCTTCCCAACCAGTAGGGTTCTTCATAATAGCCGGGTTGTATGGAGCCACTCAAGGTGTTATGTCTCCTCCAATTTCTGNCTTGGGGTATGCAGAATATTGGACAAATTATGATATGTTATGGTATCTGTTCTGTTAGTTCCTTATTGTTGTTCAGTCGAATCATCAAGCACACAGGTCAAGTATCCGTTTTTTAATCATTATTGCCACGAATGTTACTGGTAATGCCNAGTCGAATCATCAAGCACACAGGTCAAGTATCCGTTTTTTAATCATTATTGCCACGAATGTTACTGGTAATGCCTTGATGCTCAAGTGGTCACCTGACCCTTTCCAACCAGTAGGGTTCTTCATAATAGCCGGGTTGTATGGAGCCACTCAAGGTGTTATGTCTCCTCCAATTTCTGNCCAACCAGTAGGGTTCTTCATAATAGCCGGGTTGTATGGAGCCACTCAAGGTGTTATGTCTCCTCCAATTTCTGGTAAAAATCGTTTTTATAAAATACTATTTCAATCGGCTATATTTATTGAATACTAAACTTTAAATTATATACCTTACAGCATTTTCCGCTCTACTCTTTGCTGACAAAGAATAGAGCAACAAAAGATTTTTTTTTCAAAATCTTTTCATTTTTCCAAATTTTTTTNTACTCTTTGCTGACAAAGAATAGAGCAACAAAAGATTTTTTTTTCAAAATCTTTTCATTTTTCCAAATTTTTTTCAGTTTTTAGATCTGATTGATAGTTTTCATCAAACAATTGACCTTAGACATTGATATAAAACCTGAAANTTTTTTCAGTTTTTAGATCTGATTGATAGTTTTCATCAAACAATTGACCTTAGACATTGATATAAAACCTGAAATCCGTAATCTGTGTTTGGACAATGTTTGGCAGTTTTCTCTAATGCTTTGCTCAATTCTTCCGTTGTCCTAGAAACTCAACTGTTTGGCGTTTAAGAATATCCAAATCCGTAAGNTAATGCTTTGCTCAATTCTTCCGTTGTCCTAGAAACTCAACTGTTTGGCGTTTAAGAATATCCAAATCCGTAAGTATTCGATCAAAAATTTTTATAACTTTTGAAACAATCCGCTTTTCAAATCCATCTCAAGGAATGGACTCGGTGAGTCTCAAGGTCAGGAGAATAAACCCACTTACTATAAAATTTAACACAGGTTAGAAATTTATCTGCGGAAAGATTTGTGTCAAAAATTATGACCGCGTCCTACCTTAAAATTGAATCGGGATAGAATCATTTCCGTTCAGTTTTTAGTAAATTCTGGTGTATAGTGGGGTTAGGAAGAATTTAAATGGTTTGAAAAATATTACGTTGACTCCAGTTAGCGCTATATTGAATTCATCTAGCGCTAAATAGCGGTTTTAGCTAAAATAGCGCTAAATACTGCTAAATAGTGCTCAATACATAGTTTTTTTTTTAAATAATCCGCTTAGTAATAGCGATAAATTTGAAATTTGAAAATCAAAATTATTTGGGTGAATTGNAATGCTTTGCTCAATTCTTCCGTTGTCCTAGAAACTCAACTGTTTGGCGTTTAAGAATATCCAAATCCGTAAGCATTCTATCAAAAATTCTTATAACTTTTGAAACAATCCGCTTTTCAAATCCATCTCAAGGAATGGACTCGATGAGTCTCAAGGTCAGGAGAATAAACCCACTTACTATAAAATTTAACACAGGTTAGAAATTTNGAATGGACTCGATGAGTCTCAAGGTCAGGAGAATAAACCCACTTACTATAAAATTTAACACAGGTTAGAAATTATCTGCGGAAAGATTTGTGTCAAAAATTATGACCGCGTCCTACCTTAAAATTGAATCGGGATAGAATCATTTNTTATCTGCGGAAAGATTTGTGTCAAAAATTATGACCGCGTCCTACCTTAAAATTGAATCGGGATAGAATCATTTCCGTTCAGTTTTTAGTAAATTCTGGTGTATAGTGGGGTTAGGAAAAATTTAAATGGTTTGAAAAATATTACGTTGACTCCAGTTAGCGCTATATTGAATTCATCTAGCGCTAAATAGCGGTTTTAGCTAAAATAGCGCTAAATACTGCTAAATAGTGCTAAATACATAGTTTTTTTTTTAATAATCCACTTAGTAATAGCGGTAAATTTGAAATTTGAAAATCAAAATTATTTGGGTGAATTGCTTGAAACGAATACACTAATTCGTTGAAACTTTAGACCAAAAATTAGTAAGTATTTTATAATTAAGATTCCATAACGCTGACTAAGGTAGTCTACTCTGATTTATAGAATCCTCTAGTAGTTACGCTGAACTATACATCAACAAAGGCGAGCTTGAATAATTAATTTCTAACCAGCGCGTAATAACCAGCGTAGATATTATAGTAATCATATCCAAAAGTGACTAAAGTTATGTTCCAACAATTTAATATTTCCGGTTTGCATTGTTTCTGAAAAACTTATCAATATAGAAATGAATTTTCCAGTGTTATTACTACTAAGGATTATTGATACAGTTAATAATAAATTAAATTATTGGATTTAATTTATGGACTAAAGATCAATTGGTCGTTTTAGCAAATTTGAAGAGGATCTGTTGAATCTAATTACCAAATCTTCGTTAGTCCATCGACTCTTGTTTATCTTTTTTCATAAAATCATATTCCGCGCCAAATATTTCAAAAAGTTTAAATTTAAGAGTGCTTTTTAGCAGCCAGCCTCAACAATAGCGCTAAATAGCAGTAAAAATGATGCTAAATTGCTATTTACTGCTAATAAATCACACTCTAATCCACAAAAAAAAAATTTTTCGATTCTATTAGTAAATAGTAGTTTAATTTGGTGAAGATAGCTCTTGAAAACATCAATGGAAGGAAATTGTGTGANCACAAAAAAAAAATTTTTCGATTCTATTAGTAAATAGTAGTTTAATTTGGTGAAGATAGCTCTTGAAAACATCAATGGAAGGAAATTGTGTGAACGGAAGAAGAAAAAATGTTACAAGTCAGAATTTTATCCATCGAAGAATCAATCTTACGGTGAAATAAAGAAAACGGGACACCACATAGTGAAATTGCTTCCATATGGAATAAGTTGTGGAATAGCGAACCATAAAGTTATATTTGAAATGAAGTTACCATTGGATTAAATTTGTTATTTTTTCTTTTTTGCAGTGTTAACACAAATCCAATTTGAATTTTTAATTCAACTTCCTAAATTCCATATATTCTTTGTGACCTGACTTAATAAGCTTAATTTAACTTAATAAACTAACTTTAATTTTATACTACTAACTTAATAAATAATCATGTCCGTAATTAGCTCTGAGGAGCTCAAGCAGTTAGGACTTCAAATTTTTCTCATTTTATTAATTAATTAGGGATTTTGGTAATATTACTAAATCAAAATCAAATTCACTAAAACAATACATTTCATTTGACTTGATCATTTAGTAATAATTGGTTTTTCAAATAGGTATATATTGGAGTACACAATATTGTTTTTTTTTTCAACAACATCAGTTCGCCACATATTCTTTTCTAGTGCTGGAAATAAATCAACGTCTTCAAATCCTGTCAATTCAATTGGTTTCACCTCACTCCTACATCTAACCTTGATTATTCCAGCTTCGGATTTAATTACAATCTCATAATATAGTCTTTTCGTTGCTCTGGAAATAATCAGTCGCATTCGCATAGAGTTTAATAATACATTGTGTTTATGAATTCTTCCAACGTCACTTACTCGAATGTCCTTTTGACTATTTTACATGGAACAAGAATTGGAGCCTCATCATTTCCAATATTTAACTCCAAGTCCTGTATAAAGAAAATAGCTCTTTAGAATTAAATTAAATAGAATTATCCGAATGTCTCCTTATCAGTATTGTATCAAATGAATCAATTATTCATATTTCGATAAACTTAAGTTAAAAATTTTAAATGTGATTTAACATTATATTTTGAAGTTAGGCGAGTAAAGAAAATCAAAATTCACTAAATTGGAAAAAAAATACAGAGTGAATAATCTTTTTTCTCACCCACTTTTTCCAATTTTACCGTAGCTCCTCCGAACCTATGATGTTGTTGGGAATAAAGTGTGAAAAAATGACATTATGCTTTCTAGACTGAAAAAAACTTTAATCACCCAGTATATGTACATCTGTCCCTTGTGGGTATTTATTAGGCTGAAGATATTTAAATTTTTATGCTTAACTTCTTAACATTGGACCAATTATGCACAATTTGAAGCTGTCACTAAATGCCGTTACAGTGTAAAAAAAATTCAATTTTTATAAAAAATGCAAAATGAAATTGTCGTATTTAAAAAATTTCTACTTGATGTTAGATATGCTACTGATAAAATTTTCCATTGACTTTAGCACTAGCTCTAAATGTAACACAGTGGATTCCGGTCGTAGCAGAATGGATAGTGAACTAAACCCTTCGGTCCCGGCTGGGAAGATACTGCTAATAAATAAACGAAAGGGCCGATTTTGAGTGGCTGACCACGAAAATCCTGACCGAGCAAATGCTCACCCAGTTGCTAAATTACTGACCAGAATAAATTTCTGGGTAAGATTTTGGTAGCGTTTGTAGATTATAATATCCCAGAAAAATTCCCTTTGTAACATCATATTGTAACATAGCATTGTAACATTGCGTTGTAACATCCCTTAAAAGAATTTTGATGTAACATCCCATTAAAAATATCCATTGCAACATTCCATTCTTTTGTAATATTCTATTGTTACATAACGTTGTAACATCCATTAAAAGAATTCTATTGTAACAACCAATTACAAATTCCTATTGTACCATCCCGTTCTATTATAATATTTCGTTGTAACATCTAGTTGTAACATCCCAATGGTTTTTACACTGTCTAGCTTTTCTCGAGATTTTTTTTAAGGTTTTCTGTATGCTTTCTTTAGGTTTATTTTTAGTTTTATTTAGGTCTTCGTTTTCTTCAGGTTTTTTTTTAATTTAACGTTTAGTTTTTTTTTCAGGTTTTCTTCAGTACATAATTTTAAAGTTTTTTTTATATATATTTTCATTAGATTTTGTAAAATCATTTTGAAGGTCTTTATTTATTTTTTTAAAAAGATTTTCTTTAGTATTTCTTCAGCTTTCATTGAGCTATGACGAGGTTCGTTTTCCGTTCACTATAAAAGATATAGTGGAGTTGAATTAATCCACATATAGAATCCNTATTTAACTCCAAGTCCTGTATAAAGAAAATAGCTCTTTAGAATTAAATTAAATAGAATTATCCGAATGTCTCGTTATCAGTATTGTATCAAATGAATCAATTATTCATATTTCGATAAACTCAAGTTAAAAATTTTAAATGTGATTTAACATTATATTTTGAAGTTAGGCGAGTAAAGAAAATCNATTTTACATGGAACAAGAATTGGAGCCTCATCATTTCCAATATTTAACTCCAAGTCCTGTATAAAGAAAATAGGTCTTTAGAATTAAATTAAATAGAATTATCCGAATGTCTCGTTATCAGTATTGTATCAAATGAATCAATTATTCATACTTCGATAAACTCAAGTTAAAAATTTTAAATGTGATTTAACATTATATTTTGAAGTTAGGCGAGTAAAGAAAATCAAAATTCACTAAATTGGAAAAAAAATACAGAGTGAATAATCTTTTTTCTCACCCACTTTTTCCAATTTTACCGTAGCTCCTCCGAACCTATGATGTTGTTGGCAATAAGGTGTGAAAAAATGACGTTATGCTTTCTAGACTGAAAAAAACTTTAATCACCCAGTATATGTACATCTGTCCCTTGTGGGTATTTATTAGGCTGAAGATATTTAAATTTTTATGCTTAACTTCTTAACATTGGACTAATTATGCACAAGTTGAAGCTGTCACTAAATGCCGTTACAGTGTAAAAAAAATTCAATTTTTATAAAAAATGCAAAATGAAATTGTCGTATTTAAAAAATTTCTACTTGATGTTAGATATACTACTGATAAAATTTTCCATTGACTTTAGCACTAGCTCTAAATGTAACACAGTGGATTCCGGTCGTAGCAGAAAGGATAGTGAACTAAACCCTTCGGTCGCGGCTAGGAAGATACTGCTAATTGGCCGATTTTGAGTGGCTGACCACGAAAATGCTGACCGAGCAAATGCTCACCCAGTTGCTAAATTACTGACCAGAATAAATTTCTGGGTAAGATTTTGGTAGCATTTGTAGATTATAATATCCCAGAAAAATTCCCTTTGTAACATCATATTGTAACATACCATTGTAACATTCCGTTGTAACATCCCTTAAAAGAATTTTGATGTAACATCCCACTAAAAATATCCATTGCAACATTCCATTCATTTGTAATATTCTATTGTTACATAACGTTGTAACATCCATTAAAAGAATTCTATTGTAACAACCAATTACAAATTCCTATTGTACCATCCCGTTCTATTATAATATTTCGTTGTAACATCTAGTTGTAACATCCCAATGGTTTTTACACTGTCTAGCTTTTCTCGAGATTTTTTTTAAGGTTTTCTGTATGCTTTCTTTAGGCTTATTTTTAGTTTTATTTAGGTCTTCGTTTTCTTCAGGTTTTTTTTTTAATTTAACGTTTAGTTTTTTTTTTCAGGTTTTCTTCAGTACATAATTTTAAAGTTTTTTTTTATATATATTTTCATTAGATTTTGTAAAATCATTTTGAAGGTCTTTATTTATTTTTTTAAAAAGATTTTTAGTATTTCTTCAGCTTTCATGGAGCTATGACGAGGTTCGTTTTCCGTTCACTATAAAAGATATAGTGGAGTTGAATTAATCCACATATAGAATCCNGAGCTATGACGAGGTTCGTTTTCCGTTCACTATAAAAGATATAGTGGAGTTGAATTAATCCACATATAGAATCCCTAAAAAGCTAAAAAGAAACTTTAGAGAAATCTAAAACATTCCATTAAATCTACAGAAAACAAAAATCATAAGAAACTCTAAAACAAAGCTAAAGAAGACCTTATAAAATCTAAAGAATACTTAAAGTAAATCTAGAAAAAATTACAAATAAACACTGTATGGAAAACCTCACAAAACAAACTAAAGAAAAAAACTAAAGAAAGCCTAAAGAAAACTTAAAGAAAATCTAAAAAGAAACCAGCTAAAAACAAAAAACAAAGTAGGGAAGAAAACTTTAAAAATAGAAAGGAAACCTAAATAAAACATAAAATAAAGAAAGCAAGGAATTTACATGTTAACTGGTCTGGATGTATTGAACTCGGTTATATTAAACTTCCGGCTATATTAACCCTANCAAGGAATTTACATGTTAACTGGTCTGGATGTATTGAACTCGGTTATATTAAACTTCCGGCTATATTAACCCTAAGTAGCAATTCCCTGGCACGAAATTTCCGGATGGATTAAACAAACGCAGGCTTACTCTAGAACCATAAATGCCTGTCACCTCGTCACACTGAAGTTTGTTGTGGGACACTTTGTGTTTTGTTNAAGGAATTTACATGTTAACTGGTCTGGATGTATTGAACTCGGTTATATTAAACTTCCGGCTATATTAACCCTACTATAAGTAGCAATTCCCTGGCACGAAATTTCCGGATGGCTTACTCTAGAACCATAAATGCCTGTCACCTCGTCACACTGAAGTTTGTTGTGGGACACTTTGTGTTTTGTTTTGTACACTTCCCGGGCTTTTTGTAGGGAAGTTCAGATGTAGTGATTCTCATTTCCTCATCAGGAAATAAAAACTACAAACAATGCAAAGGCGCATACCCCAATAGCAAATTGGATCACCTAGTTTCGCTTCTGTATTCTGCAAATACTGACTCATTATGAGCACGAAACAGAGTCATATTTTCAGAAGCGGTTTCGATTAAAATTAATTATGATCAACCTTTACTGGCCCTTTAAATCCGTAATTCAAAGCTTTTGTAAAGAGAGTTACTACAGAAGACGATATTAGATTTTTCTCATAATTCATCAAATTGCAATCAGGCAAAAATTTAGATGGATGCGCGCTCGACACATTATAAACCGTTGCTTTTGGTGTTTCTAAAAACAAACAACCTCTACAGTTGTAAAATGAACATTTTTAGCTAGTCAAATACGCTTCTACGATAAAGTGTTTGATAGCAGCACAAGCTATCTAGTCCATACGCCTTCGCACTTATGACAACCAAATATACATATATATTTTTAATAATTCTATGTATGGCTACACAACCATACTGGCAGAAGTAATTTGGATTTGGTTTATCTCCGGCTATAGTAATATAACCTAATCCTGCTATTTCAAGTGAAAATATATGTGTATTCCTGTACTTTTAGGAATTTTGGATCTGGCGTTAATGAAATAAAATATAAAAGAAGCGCATTTTAATCGCGAAAAGTATTTTCTATTCTCTTTTACGTATTTGCGTGTCACAAGTTATACTATACTTTATAATTCCTGATATAGTGAACATACTTTTAATTTGGTAGCCCGTTTTTTTATATGGCTGTAATAAACTCTTGCTATACTGGACCCATTTCTTCGGTCCGCTCAAATTTATTACAACCGGAATCTACTGTATAATTTGTAAAGTTTCACTTTACATGGTTGTTCCTAATGTTTTCTTTGAATTTCACATATTATATTTCATAACTTTCTATTTAGCATTGCCAATGTCCATCTCTGCAGTAGTTCAGAGTTGGTTATTTTAATTAAATACTAACATTTTCTTTCAGGTAATCGTCAATATTGATTTCGACTCCATTGAATGTCTTAAAAACTTCTCCAGAACAGTAATAAAAACTGTTCTGAAAGGTAATCTCACTTAAAGATGCTACCAATCCTGTTGTTGGTAACTGATCCCAATTAAGTCTTGTCGTATTTATAAGATGACTGTTATATATTTTCATTGAAGGAGCTGATTGTTTCAAAAAATAATTTCGAAAGCGATTGCTTGGCATCGATAATTGTGTCAGGACAGTGACTGTTTGCTTTTTCACTCTCTCCAAACTGAACTTCTTGTTTTTGGAGAAATTCACTTTCACAGTGTGAATTTGAGTAGTAGTATCATCAAATATAGTGTTAGTAAAACGGGCATAATAAGGCNTAACGGGCATAATAAAGCTGTTCGAAAAAATTATAAAATATTAATGATTTTGTATTCAGGCAAGCCTATAAAAGTTTATCCCGATGAAGTGCTTCTAACTGATTTGTGACTTTGACGTTCGACAAAATAAATTTTTAACAAAACTAATTTTATTGAGGAATAAATAATGCACTTTAAGCCTACAGTCGAGATTCCAATTTCAATTTTTGGAATTAGCATTGAGAATTGGAATTGGACGGCAATACCATACTTCAGAATTCGAATTAGAAAATTCTGAAATGCTAAAGCTAAAGTTTACGCCGATTAGGGCTTTTCCCTACTGAACTTTGGAATTGGAGAATCAGAATTCAATTTTCCAATTCTCAAAGCAGAAAGTATTATTTTCCCAAGTGTACAAAATGCAAAGGCGAGATGCAAATAATTCAAATCAAAAATAGTCATTTTTTCCTTGCTTTTCTCCTATGTTATTTTATTAGGAGTAAACAAAATGTATGAATAAAAGAGCAATGAGTAAATATGAATTGATAAAGGAAAATAAGGTTGGGAAAAGGCATGTTGAGGTCATTGGGATCACCTTTTCCATCCAGAAACAATGCGTCAACTAATTCATTCTAATGTGTTTCTTGTGGATGAGGACAGATTACTGTGTAATCTGTAAATTAAAAATGATCAAGTGGGACCGAGAAACAATCTTTGTAAGGTAGAATCTGGACAAAGTGTGCATCCTTTGGCACTGTTCTACAATATTTTGTTACTTACGTATAGACGAGTCAAAACTATGTCCTTCACAGCAAAGTGATATTTTATTAATAATTATTGAAGTGTTAAACAAATTTACTGAATTAGTTCACGGGTAATCTAACTTTTTGGTTTGTTGGGGCAAATTGACGCAGATTTCGGCATTGGAATTGGATTTTCCCGACTCAACTCCGGCCCATAGGCCGGGTTGAGATTTTTCCTAGCCCATTTTTATATAAATTTTCGCGAGGAGGGAAAAAGATTCTGAACCGGGGAGAATTCTGGCTACACAGTACCACAATTGTCAGAAAGGTTAGTGCCGTTTCTATGTAATTATTCTGAAGAATATGCAAAACCAACGTAAACTAAGTGATTTCCCACATTCAAATTATATGTTAAAAATTATAACAAAGTTATAATATAGTTATAAAGTTATAAAGAATGAAATAAAGTTCAAGTATTAGGGGGGGGGGGGGAAGTTATTTTTTATTCTCTGAAAACGTTAAAAAAAATTTTTTNTAGCCCATTTTTATATAAATTTTCGCGAGGAGGGAAAAAGATTCTGAACCGGGGAGAATTCTGGCTACACAGTACCACAATTGTCAGAAAGGTTAGTGCCGTTTCTATGTAATTATTCTGAAGAATATGCAAAACCAACGTAAACTAAGTGATTTCCCACATTCAAATTATATGTTCAAAATTATAACAAAGTTATAATATAGTTATAAAGTTATAAAGAATGAAATAAAGTTCAAGTATTAGGGGGGGGGGGGGAAGTTATTTTTTATTCTCTGAAAACGTTAAAAAAAATTTTTTTGAATNGGGGGAAGTTATTTTTTATTCTCTGAAAACGTTAAAAAAAATTTTTTTGAATGTGAGCTGTCATCTTCAGGGAGAAATTACACTAAATTAAATTTTTGCAACAAATTAAGCTTTAAAATATAAGTTGATTGTCTTGTCTAAAGTAGGATAATGAATTTAATGAGTGAGGGTTGCTCTCCAATAACCGTGTACATACTTTTTCTGTAAGAAATAGTAGGGGTCTACCTTTTCATATTGCACACTTTCACACTTTCACACTTTCACAGAAGTGTGAAGGAGAA
>NIPM01000543.1:0-93327 GCA_002738285.1 Holacanthella duospinosa
TACCCTTGACTATGACACTGACTATCAAGACTGTCAGATTGAGCAATGTGCTATTGGTCAGTACAAAGGTTTCTGGAATGTCTCTATGGTTGATTGAACTGGTGATGATGGACCAATGTTTACCAGAGTAAGTAAACCAATTACAAACTCTAACAAATTAAATATGCCCTTACTGGGAGTGGTTTAGAAAAGAAAAAAAATTTGATATTTCTTTCCAAAAAACTCTAAAACACTTTATATATAATTTAATTGGTTGAGTTAAATTATGTCCTAATATGGCTCCTCCTTCAAGAGAGGTTCCATTGGTCATTATTTTGAAAACTTACGAGATGGCGCCAAAAAATAAAAATAAAAAAAATTTTTTTTTATTATTAAACCTAGATACTCCAGAAAATGTGTTCAATTTGATGAAACCTAACTTCTTGCGCTCGTATGGTCAAAACATAGGTAATAATTGATTAATGAAAGTTACTTTAACTATTATTAATATAATGAAATGTTAAATTAAAGACAGTATTTTACTTACTCTTTTCAGCACCTTTTGGTATCTTCATTCATTCTGCGTGGTTAGGATCACAGTTCCCTGGACATTTGGATGGGTACTTGCAGTAAGTTGTATAAATTGAAGTTAATTGAATTCATTACTAATACATACATTTAACTCCGATTATTTCAAAAAATTTTTTTAGATTTTTGGACTACTTGGGTACACTTGATGACGTCTTCATCGTCAGTGTCCAGAGAGCAATCGAATGGTTCAAAAATCCAACCCCATTGAGTGCCATAAATGATTTTGAATCTTGGCAAGTACCTTTGAAACCCAAAAAGTGTAGATCATTTAACAACTGTCGATATAAACTTGAAGACACACCGTTCCCTTCTGAGCGATACATGAAGGCATGTACACCTTGTCCACCAAAATACCCATGGCTTCGAAACCCACTTGGAAAACGACAATAATTCATCAAAAAAAAAAATTTTTTTTTTGTCCTTATTTAAATTTTATAACTCATGGCTATGATTTCATTATTTTCACGTGAAAAAGTCGAGTAGTGAATCGAGCATAAAGTAGTGATAATACAAATCTTAAAAGCTAATAAACATTTTGAAGTAAACTTTATAAAATATTAATCTGTGTAAACATGGCTTGATTGAGGGATTATTTTGGCACCTTGTGATGATCCGATGAGATGGATCCTGCTGGTGTGGGCGATTTACTCGATGTAGCTGGTACAATGCTCGTGTCAATGTGAATACTACCACCATGTGAATAAATTCGAAAAGTTTTTCGATGAACTTCAATCAAATCCAATGACCCTTCAACAAGTTCAAGGTCACATTGAACACCGTGACTTCTTTTAAATGTTCCAAAGAGCGGGAAGCTCTTGAACTGTCAATGGGACACCATGTCATAAGTCAATATCCTCACCCTCTTCATCCGGTTGGAATGATTTTTTATTTTTAGTTCGTCGATGAAATTCTTCATCTTGAACATATCCAATGGTTGTACCGATCTGTGGTACTTGTCCTTTGCTAAAGATTATGAATTTGACCGTCATTGGTTCGATAAGATGATTTAGCATTTTTAAGAAATCATCATGTATTGGTTGATATCTAGATGAATACACATTTTGTGAGCGGGAAATATTGTGTTGAAGTTAAACCGTCAAGTTGAGTTAAAATAAATGATGCAGCCCGATGCAGCCGATTCTGACGCATACGTTGACACCAAACTGTTTTGTCACAATATGCAATGTTTTGCCGACTAAATAAGGTCCTGCTTACAAAGCATCGTGAATTTCGGTTTCATTTGTAATCTTAGTTAGGCTAATCTTAAAGAATTTGGTAAAAATGAGCCAATTGAATGACGAAATTGTAGTGATCCCAAATACAGACGAAACCCAGCCAGAGCCAGGTCCAACCTGTAAGTATACAGGGAGTGGCGGTACAACACAGAGATGGTTTTGAGAATGAAATTGTCTGGGAGTGACGTCACTGATATGCACTTCGAAATCCCTAACATATCTCCTTGTGCATTTTCATGACTTCTCATGGAACATTTGTAGAATAATCCCGTGCTGCAAATCGGGTAAGTGATACATTAATCGACTGGAAATTTAGCGCAGATTACGAATTTGACATCCGTTGTTGGCGGTCACNTCGGGTAAGTGATACATTAATCGACTGGAAATTTAGCGCAGATTACGAATTTGACATCCGTTGTTGGCGGTCACGTCAAATTTTGCAAAATTTTTGTAAATTTGTGCCAAAAAAAAATTTTTTTTTAGTATGACTTACCCAATGGTATTGGTCGGGATTTCAGCAAATTATACGTGAATCGACCAAAAATTTTATGCAGATTATGATTCTGACATCAATCATTGGATGTCAACAACCTAAACCTAAAGAACACCCAATAACCTAACTAACCTAAAGAGAAACTAGTGACCTAACAAACTAAAAGCAAACCTAAAGATAACAAAAAAATTTAAAGAAAATTTAACAACCTAAACCTAAAGAAAACTTAACATCCTATACCTAAAAAACCTAACCTAAACCTAAACGAAACCTAATAAATTAAACCTAAGAAAACCTAACTACCTAAACCTAAAGAAAACTAAACAATCTAATCCTAAAACAACCTAAATCTAAAAAAAACCTAATAACCTAAACCCATATAAAATCTTAAGAAATTGTATCCTCTACATCTCATTGCTTATAAATATTTAAATAAAATAATAAAAATTAAAATGAAATTGAAAAAGCATCCTTTTTGTTTAAAAAATTCGACTTGACTGGCAACGATGAATGTTGAATTTGTAATCTGCGTTAAGTTTCTGATCGATTGATGCATAGCTTATTGAAATCCGGACTACTACCTTTGGGTATGTCATATTATTAAAAAAAAATTTTTTTTGGCACAAATTTNTGTCATATTATTAAAACAATTTTTTTTTTGGCACAAATTTGTTAAATTTTTGAAAAATTTGACTTGAGCGCCAACAATGGATGTCAGATTCGTAATCGACGCTAAATTCCCAGTGGATTAACGTATCAGTTACCAAAATTCCAGAGGGAGGGGGGTGACTGTTCTCAAATAAAGCCTTCTCATTGTTTATAATAAGCCCATTTTTATTATAACAAGCAAATATTTGCTTGAGATTTCCAAAGAAAAATCGTTGTCTTTGATTTGGCTAAATCGGTGCAAAAGAAACGACAAAATCAACTTGTCCATTGCTGTCATTTGCTCAAAGCATTTCGAACTTTTCGGTTTTGAAGTAGACAAAATTCAACACTTATGACAGCGGTTGAATGTTTGAATTTCATTTTCTCCAAACATTTTTCCACCTGAATATTGTATAAGCGTCCTGGAATTCTAAAAATTATTGTGGGAAAGCTTAATAAGACTAAAAATTAAAATGAAACTTTTAAACACACAGAAAATTAAATGTCAACGAAAGGACTTTCTGCAAGTCTAAAATTAAAATAAAGGCTAAACAATTTGCGAAATAAATAATATTGTTGTGAAAAATTACTCAACTGTTTGTATACATTTGCGCGTCAAAATAAAATGCATATCTGATTTTTAAATTGAAGTTAAAACAGTCTAAATTCATCTAAAGTATGAATAAGGCATGTTGTTTAGTAGTGAACTTTGAGAGCATGCATAACAGTGACGTCACTTCTACTTGAGAAAAAGAGAATTTGAGAAGAGATTGCATACCGCCATTCCCTTATCTTAAGTTCCCTGGTAAGTATATATAAATTAAATTTTCTTATAAATAATATTCTAATTGTGTTTTGTTTTCGCGTTGTACTTGCTAAATTATTTAAATTATTTCGTAGCACATATTCCAAAAAAAAGAGTCCGATTTGAGATTATTTCACTCAATTATACATTTCAGAATGAATCGGCCGATGCAGCCGATTCGACTGTCCCTTGCATCGGCGAANTTATTTCACTCAATTATACATTTCAGAATGAATCGGCCGATGCAGCCGATTCGACTGTCCCTTGCATCGGCGAAGCCGATGCAAAGCCGATTCGTAAAACTGGCTGAATCGGCAGCCGATTCAACGGCTTCCCGATGCATCGCGGCAACACTAGTTTAAAGCTCAAGAATAGTGGGCATATTGACGTCATTGTACATCTAAAACGCCTACTGCGCATATAAACGCCCAATAGGCATACAAACGTTCATTATGCACGCATAATGCTTACTGCGCATGTAAACATCCACTGCGCACTTACAATAAGCACCTCTCATGTGCAGCAGCTTGATGCAAGGGATATCTAAGGACAGGCAAACGCACTAAAAGCACTTTCCGAACAGACCCATGCCCGTCTATGTGGTGACAAGGGAGATGTTCCGATCACAGCTTCAATACTCCAAATTTTAAAGCACTAAATGCACTAAAAGCACTACAACGGAAATAAAGCACTGCTTTATTTTTTTTAATTTATACTGTGCAAAAGGCATACCTCATAAGCAAATTCTTGTAGCTGCGCAGAACAGAGACGAGATAGTGCACCATTTGGAGACAAAAGATGCGCAAAAATGCAAGCAGTTGGAACATTTAAACCTGATTAACATTTAAAAATTTAAAAATTTGATGTCCGTTTTCAAATTGGTTTAAAATGATAAAACTTACGATTTCTGCAATATCTCGTGTAAAAGAGTTTCCTAATAGTGGACATCTTGCAAAAGATGAAAAGCTTTTTTTGCAGTTTCTGTAAAGAGGAACTGACTTTTGAGAAAAAGTCAATTGTTTTGGCACATATAAACAAGCAAGCACCAAAAATATTCAGGTATTGTTTTATTAAAGTTTTTGTTAAACATTTTATAAAAAATCATGTTTATTCTACTACTAGAAGAACCAGGACTTAACCAACCTAGAATCAATGAAGTTCTAATTGGTAACAAAAGCCAATGTATTGAAATGATCAGTGCGTTTACAAGTGGAGGAATTCCGTTGAACGTATTAGAGAATGAATTGATGCGAAATTGGTTGGATGAAAACATGAAAGGACCAAAAATTTCTTCTGTCCGAACATTAAGGCGAAATTTGCCTGCAGTTGGGCTGGAGGATAAGGAAGAAACAATGTTTAAGATGAGGTAAAAAAATTTTTTTAATTAAATGTTCATTTCATCCGATTACTTTATTTGGAAACAGAGGAAAGCCAATTGCCTTGNCCTTCTGTCCGAACATTAAGGCGGAATTTGCCTGCAGTTGGGCTGGAGGATAAGGAAGAAACAATGTTTAAGATGAGGTAAAAAAAATTTTTTTAATTAAATGTTCATTTCATCCGATTACTTTATTTGGAAACAGAGGAAAGCCAATTGCCTTGTTTGTGGATGAAAGTATGGATTTCAGGACACGGAAAATTGTCAATATTCTTGCAAAGACTCTTGACCCCTGCTCAACACCGAGACTCTTAAGTCAACTGTGGTAGAACGATGCGACGCATCCCAAATTGTGAAGCAGATTGACTCTGTGATGCACGAGTATAACCTAAGCAAAGATGATTTCTTTTCCCTCATCTCTGACAATGCGCCGTACATGATCAAAGCTGGCAACAAATTCGCACATGTCTGCGACAGGTAGCTAACAATCTCACAATACTTGAACAAACATATTTCGATTTGTTAATTATTTTTCTTTTTCTAGACTGACATATTCAACATGTTGGGCTCATATTATTCATTTGACATCAGAAGAGCTTAGGTTGAAATTGCCTTTAGCGGATGAATTTATCAGTTTCATGAAACCTGCCCTTATAAAATCTGCTGCAAGGAAACAGGAACTCCATCAAATACTAGAGGAAATTGAAAGCTTGCCGCCAACGCCGGTAATCACAGGCTGGGCAACATGGCTTCGAGAAGGTAACTACTATTTTAGAAACATTGAAGCGCTTACAAAATGGATTGAAGTTACTGAACCGACTAGTCAATCAGTATGCAAGCTTAAAATATTAATTCAAAATAAGAACCTTGTGGACCAGCTCAAACTCATTGCAGAAGTTTACCCTGGCATATTATCAGCCATTTCGACTCTTGAATCACACTCACTTCTGGCGTCGGATGTTTGGATTAATTTGAAAACTAGACAGATTATCGGAAGAAGTTCATTCTGAATCAGATAAATTGAAGGATTACTTAGATAAGAAGCATCCTGCCTTGAACTTTTGGCAGGACATCAGACTACTTGACCGTAGACAGGCTGTCTTTGACAAGGACGAAGATCTACCCGAATCACTGACAAAATAAACAAAAAATAGACGCTGCTGAATTATTTAAATATAAACTTCTTATTGAAACGGAAATGAAGAATTCCAATCCAAATCAGCAGTTGAATTTTGGAGAACCTACTCGAGCGAAATGCCAAAATTATCCACTCTAGCGCTACAGTTACTTTTTGTACCAGCCAGTAGTGCAGATGTGGAACGTTCATTTTCTTTGCTAAGAAGAGTATATACACCACAGCGCTCGAATTTGAGCGAAGAAAATTTAGATATACATCTAAGGGTTGCTTTCAACAACGGGACAGGCGGAATCGAGACTCAAAGCCTTGACAGTGAGGAGTGCAATTCCGAGTAGTCATATTCTTAGATCTAATACACCATTATTTCAGTTATACGATTTTCCACAATGGCAACAAAATTATTTAATAAATTAGCCTGAAGCCTTCTAAGGAAAAAATTTCGCGACTATGAATCAAAATTGCTGTTTAAAATAAAGCACTAAAAGCATCAATCGATTTCGGAAAAAGCACTGAAAGCTCATAAAATAAAGCACTTTTTGCCTGTCCTTAGATATCAGCATGGACGCCGTTTCTATACATTTGCATAATCGCAGTGGAGCAACACTAATTGGTGATACTTAGGATCTTTCCGATCTATGAAAAATGCAGCCGATTAACGCAATTTTAATTAGTATAATAACGCATAATCTCAACGTGAACGCATAATTAATTTTGTGTCGCACTTTTACAGCTTTTAGTACAATTTGTACCGTTGTAAGAGCACATTGTTGTTCAAATGCCAACAATTTGAAGATTTTTATTTATCGAACACATACATTTAACCAATTTTATTTAAAAATTTTTGCTAATTCTAGCAATATCTGGGTGCGTTTCTTTCTCGGGGATACTAAATCTTTGAAATTTATGGCTCTAATTCAAATTATTTTTGATAAAGAAACGTCCGTGGTGCTCATATATACGCACACAAATTCGTTTGAAGACACAACTAATTTTTGTAATACGTGCAACTGACATATCACAGTGACAAGTTGGAATGACTTGAATAATTGTCAAGTCAATTCGCAATTAATTTTGAAAATCTACGAAGTTGTGGTACGTGTTGGCCACATCTATTGTTTTCGAATACCACAAACATCAAACCAGAGAAAATTTGAATCCACATCAACTTCATGAAATTGATGAAGAACTACCCACGTATTAATGTGTATCAACAGGTCAATATAAGCTTTTAAATCGCTGCACATAATATCGCATAATTTTTTGTGAATGCCGTATAATATTTTTAGATTTCACGCATAGAATAGGCGTCCTTGGTGATAACGCTAAATTTGCGTCTTGATATGACTGAAAATCTGATTTTGTACACAGGAACAAACTCAACTATTGAAAATAATCAAGCGAAAGAATCATTTGCCAATATTCCAATTGGAATTTTATTTGAAAATGTAATCAAAATTATGAATAAATTTACTCATCATCACACTGATATTCTGTTTGAAAGTTTTAAGATAAATTATAAAGAACTTTTTAAGATGGAAAAGTACTACAAATACGCTGTTCTAATTAAACTACAGAGAGGTTAAATAACAACTGACAGGGGATACTCCACACTCCTACCCCCACCTAGTGAAACTAGCATACATGTTTATTAATTTTTATTTTGAAATTTAGGTTTAGTTTATTTTTATAAAGTATTCTACTCTTTATTAGTGCATCATTTCTTCAATGCACTGACCAAGACGATCCTAAAATGTCCTTCTAACGTTCTGCAGCATCTGTAGATTGATGTTTAAATTATCAACAGAAGTTTGTATTCGATCCTTGAGTTGCGGAATGTCTATTGCCCCAGGAGGACTAAAAATTGTTGACTTTGTATACCCGAGTTTTCGTTTTTCATCTAATAAGGTTCAAGTTGTTTCCAGCTTGNTGTATACCCGAGTTTTCGTTTTTCATCTAATAAGGTTCAAGTTGTTTCCAGCTTGTTAATAATTAATTTTACCGTGTTTACACTCCTTATTTGATGATTCACAGTAAAAGGATTGAGCATTGTAGCGTGTCATTGTGTTGGTAAGAGTCGTAAGGATAGCGGCAGTGGTATTTTATGACAATGAGTCGCACGTTCGGTGGTTAGTCTCCTGACCGAAACAAGCAACAGTGGAAAATAGCTCTCAGGAAACGTAAGGTAAATTACTCCAAGTTGAAAAGAATTTAGTTCAATGTTCTGCAAAGCCGAATAATCTGAAGTCACACTCACTATCTTCCTACCACATACCAAGGCCCAGGGTGGGCTGAGTTCATTTATAACAAAGAATTCATTAAACTTCGTAAACTAANAGCACATTGTTGTTCAAATGCCAACAATTTGAAGATTTTTATTTATCGAACACATACATTTAACCAATTTTATCTAAAAATTTTTGCTAATTCTAGCAATATCTGGGTGCGTTTCTTTCTCAGGGATACTAAATCTTTGAAATTTATGGCTCTAATTCAAATTATTTTCGATAAAGAAACGTCCGTGGTGCTCATATATACGCACACAAATTCGTTTGAAGACACAACTAATTTCTGTAATACGTGCAACTGACATATCACAGTGACAAGTTGGAATGACTTGAATAATTGTCAAGTCAATTCGCAATTAATTTTGAAAATCTACGAAGTTGTGGTACGTGTTGGCCACATCTATTGTTTTCGAATACCACAAACATCAAACCAGAGAAAATTTGAATCCACATCAACTTCATGAAATTGATGAAGAACTACCCACGTATCAATGTGTATCAACAGGTCAATATAAGCTTTTAAATCGCTGCACATAATATCGCATAATTTTTTGTGAATGCAGTATAATATTTTTAGATTTCACGCATAGAATAGGCGTCCTTGGTGATAACGCTAAATTTGCGTCTTGATATGACTGAAAATCTGATTTTGTACACAGGAACAAACTCAACTATTGAAAATAATCAAGCGAAAGAATCATTTGCCAATATTCCAACTGGAATTTTATTTGAAAATGTAATCAAAATTATGAATAAATTTACTCATCATCACACTGATATTCTGTTTGAAAGTTTTAAGATAAATTATGAAGAACTTTTTAAGATGGAAAAGTTACAACAAATACGCTGTTCTAATTAAACTACAGAGAGGTTAAATAACAACTGACAGGGGATACTCCACACTCCTACCCCCACCTAGTGAAACTAGCATACATGGGCAAACTATTTCTTAATTTTTATTTTGGAATTTAGGTTTAGTTTATTTTTATAAAGTATTCTACTCTTTATTAGTGCATCATTTCTTCAATGCACTGACCAAGACGATCCTAAAATGTCCTTCTAACGTTCTGCAGCATCTGTAGATTGATGTTTAAATTATCAACAGAAGTTTGTATTCGATCCTTGAGTTGCGGAATGTCTATTGCCCCAGGAGGACTAAAAATTGTTGACTTCGTATACCCGAGTTTTCGTTTTTCATCTAATAAAGTTCAAGTTGTTTCCAGCTTGTTAATAATTAATTTTACCGTGTTTACACTCCTTATTTGATGATTCACAGTAAAAGGATTGAGCATTGTAGCGTCTCATTGTGTTGGTAAGAGTCGAAAGGAAGCGGCAGTGGTATTTTATGACAATGAGTCGCACGTTCGGTGGTTAGTCTCCTGACCGAAACAAGCAACAGTGGAAAATAGCTCTCAGAAAACGTAAGGTAAATTAATCCAAGTTGAAAAGAATTTAGTTCAATGTTCTGCAAAGCCGAATAATCTGAACTCACACTCACTATCCTCCTACCACATACCAAGGCCCAGGGTGGGCTGAGTTCATTTATAACAAAGAATTCATTAAACTTCGTAAACTAAAAACTTAACCAATAGAATTTCTTCAGATTTTGAGGGAATTCGGAAGAAAGACAAAAATTTTACGTGAAATGAAGTGAGATAACCCGTTTTCTGAAATTCAGTTGCTCCTATTAANCGGAAGAAAGACAAAAATTTTACGTGAAATGAAGTGAGATAACCCGTTTTCTGAAATTCAGTTGCTCCTATTACAGTACGACTACCATTAATCTATCATAGAGAAGAGACTTTTGACCCATGCATTTTTGCTGGTGAAAGCAGGTTAGTTTTTTTTTTCGTAGAGAAAGATTAATGATTAAAAAAATTTTCTGAGGCAACACTTTTCAGTTTCAGAAAGATCAATGATTAAAAAAATTTTCTGAGGCAACACTTTTCAGTTTCAGAAAGATCATTGAAAAGTAGGATACGAAGTTGAAAATNTTAATCTATCATAGAGAAGAGACTTTTGACCCATGCACTTTTGCTGGAGAAAGCAGGTTAGTTTTTTTTTTCGTAGACAAAGCAGTTGATTAAAAACGTTGAAAAAAAAAGCAGTTGAAATTCTTGCATATTTTTTTGAGACGTAGTACTAAGATATGGGCGTTTCAAAAGAATGTCCAAGAATTTTAATTTTCAAAAAATCATAACTTATGATACATTGGTAATAGAGACTTTATAATTTCAACTTCGTATCCTACTTTTCAATGATCTTTCTGAAACTGAAAAGTGTTGCCACATAAAATTTTTTAATCAACTGCTTTCTCTGCGAGAAAAAAAACTAACCTGTTTTCTCCAGCAAAAGTGCATGGGTCTAAAGTCACTTCCCTAGGATAAATTTATGGTAGTCGTACTGTACAGGATCCACCAGAATTAAGTACCATATGGAGAAAGTTTTTATGAAAAATGCGTCAGAAATTTAGAGTGTTGCACTGCATCATACAGTGCTAGAAGTAAGAAAAAGTTATTGCAAGGTTAAACGGTAGTTGAATCAAAAATTTATCATTATTTTATACATATTCGAAATGATCCAATCGTATAAACTGCTAAACTTCTAATAAAATTGTTTGTCTATATTTCAACGAATAAATTGCTCAAAATGAGCTCCGTTGGTATTAGTAACGTAACCCAGGCGATCGTAGAATTCCCGTCGTACATTATGAAAAGTATCAACAGGGATTGCAGCAACGGATCCGATAATAGACGCTTTCATTTATTAAATTGTCTCAGGGCGAGGATCTTGAAAAACAACGGACTTCAGGTACCCCCATAACCGTGATGGCAGACAGGGAGGTTTTCTCCTTATTCCGTTGACCAAGTTAATTAATAACAAATTTCGTATCGTATTAAAAATGTTAGGATTAAATATTTAACATTTTCGCTTAGTATTCAATAGGGTTGCCGCGAAACTTCGGAAGCCCTCCCATGCGTTCCCGCAGCCCTCCCGCGGATTCCCGCAGCCTTCCCGTGAGTTTCCTCAAGCCTAAAGTAGGTTCCCNCATGCGTTCCCGCAGCCCTCCCGCGGATTCCCGCAGCCTTCCCGTGAGTTTCCTCAAGCCTAAAGTAGGTTCCCGCAGCCCTCCCGCAGGTTCCTGCAGCCCTCCAGTTAATTCCCTCAGCCCTTCCGTGGGTTCCTGCAGCCCTCTAGTAGAATCCTGTCTCGAAGGCTACACAACCTTGTACTTTATGAGGTACAAGATTCTGTACCCTACCTCTGTCCTAAGACATGTAAAAGTGGGCTCTGAACAATGAACCTTTAAATATTCTTAAAATTAAAATTTTGTAAAATGTATCAATTAATTCATTTAGTAGCTATTTTATATTTACTTTTAAAACAAATATTATAAACTATTTGATTTATAGTTTTGTAAATACCAACCCTTTGTTTTTTAGTTGACAAATAATGCTTCAAAAATAAAGTGATGTTATGTAGAAATTAAAATACTTTTTTAAATTTATCAAATTATTTTTTACGATGTTTAGTAGAATCAAGTATGTTTAAATATTAAACTTTACCTCCAAGTGCGTAAACCTACTGATGGTATGAGCAGTATGATGATTGAATTCAATTACCAAGCCAATGAGTCGAGATTAAACCAAGAGAAGATGATCTGATGAGCGTGATTTCGTTGTAATAAATGATTGAAATGAAACAAGTAATCGAATGTTTGATTGGGTTGTCGGTTGTTAGAGTACGCGCGCAAATCTCTGGAGAGACAAGAATGAAAGAGAGAAGTAGGAACACCACATATTTTTGGCATATGCTTTAACCATTGTGCTTTCGCCATATGGTACTTAATTCTGGTGGACCCTGTAGGGATAGGTGATTCAAAACCTACGGCTACAACAATGAAAATAATGAATAATTGAAAAAATCATTCTAACAGTTCTAGTTTCGCTAAATATTGATGGATTTTCTTCAGATTTGCTATGAATGCGAGGTTCACCAAACTAAAGGTGAGTTAACAAAAAAATATAATTTTCAATTTTTTTTTTGTGTAAATTATAAATCAAAATTACAAAATAAATTCGAATACGTTAAGGCAACCCAAGGGAGGGCTACGGCGACCCACGGGAGGGCGGCGGGAACTCTGGAGATTATTTCGAGAATCCACACGAGGGCTGCGGGAACCAATGGGAGGGCTGAGAGAAGACACGGTAGGGCTGCGGCAATTCACGTGAGGGTTGAGGGTGTTACTCCGCGTATTCTTTTTTGATAAATTGATTTTTTGTTTATTTAATTTTTTTGAATTAATTTTTTACTTACATTTTTTAGTAAACTAATTTTTTGAAATTTACTTATTGTCCTCAAAAGTATTATAACTGGTAAGTTCTTTGCAGTCTTGAAAGAACTGGTAAGTTCTTTACTGGAACTGGTAAGTTCTCAGGCTCTAGTGGAACTGGGAAGTTCTCAGCCAAGACTGACTCTTCTAGGTTTAGGTAATTCTTTATTTATAGGATTTTAATCTCATCTCTTAACATTACGTAAAGGTTAGGAGCACTTCTAACTACACTAAAAGGTACCATAAAAGTATTTTCATGTTTCTGAAAGTTTTATTATTATTGCCACTTTGTGCACTTAAGTGCACTTTTGCTCTTCACAAGGTTTTTTCCTTAATTCTAAGGGACAAAAAGTTTTATTATAATCTTAAGGTCTAAATATCTTAAGGTGTAACAGCGGGAACCCACGGGAGGAATGCGGCAATACACGAAAGGCCTGTGGGAGCCCATGGGAGGACTGCAGGAATCCACGGAAAGTGTGGGAAACCGCAGAAGAAGGCTGTGGGGACCCACGGGAGAAATACGGAAATTCACAGAAGGGCTACGGGAGCCCACGGAAGGACTGCGGAAGCCCATGGGACGGCTTGCGGATCCCACTGGAGAGATGCGGGAACCCACGAGAGGGCTGAGGTTTGTGGGAACACACGGGAGGGCTGTGGGAACCTACAAAAGGGCTGCGGGCACTCATGAGAGGGCTGTGAAAACCCACGGAAGAGATGCGGGAGCCTACGGGAGGGCTGTGGGAACCCAACGGAGGCCTGCGATAGCCTACGGGCGGGCTGCAAGAGCCCACGGAAGGGCTGGAGTAATCCACGGGAGGGATGCGTGAACCCAAGGGGGAGGGCTGTGGAAACCTACGGGAGGGCTGCGGGCAGCCACGGGAGGGCTTAGGGAACCCACGGGAGAGCTGTGGAAACCCACGTGAGGGCTGTTAGCAATCTATTGACAACTAAGCAGTTGAAATAGCGATAAGGGTTTATGGAAAAGTCTTTAATTCGCAAACTCCTGGGGTCCTTTTGTACCATGCATAAGGGCGTAAAGATTTAAATCCAACAGGTGCCAAACTTTAGACTCTGCATCTCTAGCGTTGTATGCTTACCACAGCCCTCACTACCATACTAGCATCCCTCCCGTGCTTTCCCGCAGCCATCCCGTCCATTCCCACATCCCTCCCATGCTTTTTCACAGCCCTTCCGACCATTCCCGCATCCCTCTCGTGCTTTCCCACAACCCTTCCGACATTTCCCGTATGCCTTCCATTTTTTCCCACAGCCATCCTGACCATTCCCGCATCGCTTCTGTGAGACAAAAAGTAGAGTAGCCTGCGTATTTCTACACTGGACCATGGGTCTCCTTATCTCACAGGAGAGTTTTTAACTCATACTTGTCATTATCTCACAGGAGAGTTTTTAAGTCATACTTGTCATTATCTCTGGGGATTAAAGCCTCGCTTGGCTACGTAGAGTACGAGTCTCCTCACATCTAACCACCGGGTGATACAGAATCCTTTCCACAGATCCCTCCTTCGCAATAACACTGGTCCCCAGTGTTCATTCTCAAGAGCCTACTGTATCCTCTATCCCAGTACACCTAAACTTCATTTTTTACGGATTCGGCAAATGGCGGAAATTCAAACGCCCAGATTATTAATAACTAAAGAGATAACTTAACTAACGGGGTGAGAACCCTGGAAGACTTTGAAAAAGTCTCGTGGTTGGGGAGACTCGAACCGGGATTCTGCTCGCCATCTTATGTGAGACATAAAAGTAGAGTAGCCTGTGTATTTTTACACTGGACCACGGGTCTCCTTATCTCACAGGAGAGTTTTAACTCATACTTGTCATCAGCTCTGGGGATTAAAACCTCGATTGGCTACTGTTAGAGTACGAGTCTCCTCACATCTAACCACCAGGCGATACAGAATCCTTTCCACACTTCCGTGCTTTCTCACAGCCTTCCAGATCTTTCCCGTATCCGTCTCGTGCTTTCCCAGAGCCCTCCCGATCTTTCCCGCATCCTTCAAGTGCATTCCCACAGCCTCCCGACCATTCTCGCATCCCTCCGGTGGATTTCCATAGCTCTTCCTGTGCAATCCAGCATCTCTCCTGTGCATTCCCACACCAGTCCTGTCCATTCTCACATTCCTCCCGTCCATTCTCGCAGCCCTCCCGTCCATTTCCACATCCCGCCCGTGCTTTTCCACAGCCCTCTTGCGTATACCCACATCCCTTCCATGCTTTCCCGCATCTCTCCCGTTCATTCCCACATCCCTCCCGTTATTCTGACAACCCTCCCGTTCATTTCCGCACGGCTGGAATGCGGAAATGAACGGGAGGGTTGTGGGAAAGCACGGGAGGAATGCATACCCGCATTTTTCCAATCCATTCTTGCACATCCCCGGTGTATAATAGTACTAAGCATTGAGGAGACATATGGCAACTACGCTAGGCGTTGGAAATAAATCCATACCCCCCGTTCTTGGGAGGGCGGGTCATTTTTTCCCATGAATCAAAGTTTATCCCAACTAATTGTCAGCTGGATACACTTATGACCCCAATGTGAGTATATTTTAGCAAGCAATTAACAAGCGATTAAGAGCTTATTAAGTCATTAAATTCCAGTTACTGGTGACCTCTAAGGTCACGGCAACATGACCTCTAAAATTCGTTGGAAAAAATGCCGCACGCCCTGGAGTTGGCCAGTTATTAGTTATGTAAATTAAAATATTCAGAAGTACAAACATATATTTAAAACTCATCTATAGCTTTCTTTAGCTGGTAATTGTCTCATTTTACTTTCGCACTTCTTATATCTTTACGCGACGATTAACATTCCATATATCATTCCGAGACGATTTACGAATCATTCACGAGTTCAAATTTTTTTTTACAAAAATTTCATATAAATTTCATATAAATCTGCATTAAAAAAANCACGAGTTCAAATTTTTTTTTACAAAAATTTCATATAAATTTCATATAAATCTGCATTAAAAAAATTTTTTTTTTGAAAAGTATAAAGATTTTTGAAAACTTATCTTTAGGGTGATTTAGCAGAAATACATACTAAATTTNGAATCATTCACGAGTTCAAATTTTTTTTTACAAAAATTTCATATAAATTTCATATAAATCTGCATTAAAAAAAATTTTTTTTTGAAAAGTATAAAGATTTTTGAAAACTTATCTTTAGGGTGATTTAGCAGAAATACATACNTTTTTTTTTGAAAAGTATAAAGATTTTTGAAAACTTATCTTTAGGGTGATTTAGCAGAAATACATACTAAATTTGAAGAAAATCTATCAACAGTTAGCAGAGCTAGAACTGTTAGAATGTTGTTTTTTTCGTTGTATAGTGCTGTTGCCCGGAACTCTTAATCACAAAATTGGTCATTACATATGCTCATAGTCAATTTAGCACTCACATATAATTACGAGACGACTGATACCCCATTACCGTATTCGAATTTATTTTGTGATTTTGGTTTATAATTCACAAAAAAAATTGAAAATTATATTTTTTTTTTGTTAGCTCATCTTTAGGTTGATGAAACTCAGATTCATAGCAAATCAGAAGAAAATCCATCAATACTTAGCGAAACTAGAACTGTTAGAATGATTTTTTCAATTATTCATTATTTTCATTGTTGTAGCCGTAGGTTTTGAATCACCTATCCCTACAGGGTCCACCAGAATTAAGTACCATATGGCGAAAGCACAATGGTTAAAGCATATGCCAAAAATATGTGGTGTTCCTACTTCTCTCTTTCATTCTTGTCTCTCCAGAGATTTGCGCGCGTACTCTAACAACCGACAACCNCAACAACAATAAAAAACATCCTAACTTTGAAGGTTAATAAAAAATTCATTTTTCAATATTTTGAAATAAAATTGAAAACTCCGTTAGATATTCGTATGCTCTAAATACCTAAAAAGGTTGAAGGTAATCCGTAAAGATTTACAAAAGTCACAGTTGTTAGGAAACACCAAAAACTCTAATGGTAATTTCCCATTAGTAAGCAGGACGGCCATTTTTTGAACGAAATGAATAAAAAAGATTCTATTATTACTCTAAACCCTCGGCTGATTTATCTTTAACTTACTGTTCCCTCCACGATTGGAGTAAGGCAGCGGGTCTTGACGCCTACCGCCCAGCCAAAAAATCCCATACCTACCACCCATGCCTACCGCCCAGCAAAATATCCCATGCCTACCGCCCAGCAAAATATCCCATGGCTACCGCCCATGCCTATTGCCCAGCCAAAAATCCTATGCGAAAATCCCATGCCTACCGCCCATGCCTACCGCCCAGTAAAAAATCCTATGCAAAAATTCATGCCTACCGCGTTACATCCCAGTGTAAAATCCCAATGCTACACCCCTGCTTAAGTTATATAAAGCTTTGGCAACCGCATCCTAAATCTCACCTAGACGTATTCATATAAACACGGATCGGTAACATGCACAATCGTGATTGAGTTAGTTGAGCGTGATTGCATATCTGTAACGGATATCGCGTTCAGGTAGTTCAGACCATATTTCCCCGCGGCGTTTGAACGAGCCTCCGGCAGCTATCGGAGGCGCCCGCAGCGCGCAGCCATTTCTTTCGCGTAATGACAAAATAACTTTTTTCTATGCGGTTCCGGTGAAAATTTTGTTTTTATTTGTGATCAGCGACCCCATTATAAGTTTACAAAATAAACTTCATCATAATTTGAGATGCTTCGGAATACCTAATTTTTTCCCCTCACATTTGGGTAAGTCACTGTAAAAAAAATTTTTTTTTGGCACAAATTTACAATATTTCACAAAATGAGACTTGACCGCCATCAACGGATGTTAGATTTGTAATCTACGTGAAATTTCTAATCGATTGAACGAAAGTGCAGAAAAATAAATTTTATTTCTTCACAAATTTGCAAAAATTTTGCAAAATTTGACTTTGACTTTGAAATTTGAAAAAAAATTCCGCGAGGAGTGCGTTTCCTTTAATTATTCCGACAAAAAGTGACTGACCAGATGTTGCCAGGAATGGTAGTGATAATGAATGATACGAGTGAAATTAAATACCTCCAGTGAATATGGATAGATTTCCCTTGAACACGTAGTGTATTCCAAAAATCCAATTTGCCTTGCCACCTGGAACAAGTCCTTCAATTTTCTCGAATGTCGGACATACTTCCTTGGAATCTATACAGAATAAAAAAGTGCAATTGAACCGAAAGTCAATGTTAATATATCCGTAATATACTCTCTGCTCATGGATTTACCTTCTGAGAATAAGAGCTTGAGCGCTTGAGAAACTGAAGAAAGATTTACCTTTTATTTACAACTATGAATTTAAGAAATTGATGTTGACCTTACGTTCAGGATCTTTGTTTGCTTTGATACTATCGACCAATAAAATAGCATCCGGTTCATTGTTACTGTCAATTGTTAGCATATGGCTGAACACAGTTTCCGCGCAACTCACAGACCAACCTGTTCTGCTCTTTGCGTCGATAACTCCCTGAGTAGTGTTCATTTTTAAGGCAGGGTTATTCTTTAATGCATTCAGCTCAACCAGAGTCCACTGGGCACTTTTACACAACTATTCAGTAAGAAAGAATTTATCAAGAAAGAGTTACTTTTGAGTCCTCAGAAAGTTACCTCGCGAGTTAGAAGAATGTCGCTCAAACCATCTAAGAAACAAATTATTAGTACAGTAGTTTACGGATATAAGATATACAGGACGAACCGTAATGCGGTTACGCTATTTGAAATTGAATAAATTTTTACTGGATTGGTGAATCTTTGTTATCCATGGGTTGACTTTGAGGACAAGCATTAGAAGTAATATTCTATTTTTTCTATCATACTGGTCAATGATTACTAAAAGTTCAAATTGAAGTTAAAGGTCAAAGAGTATCTTTTACCATTAGATCGGCATGGGAGGTGTATTTTCCTTTTTACAAAATTCCATAGCAACACACGCTAAACAACTTTAAAATTCCTGTTGCTATGAAATAAAATTTCCCATACCATCCTAATGGCAAAAAAAGACACTTTCACGTTTAACTTTGATTTGACCTTAGTAGCCATTAACCAATACTGCTAGGGAAATAGGATATTCATTCTAATGCCTATCCTCCAAGCCAAAATATTGGTAACACTAATCAGTCACTCCTGTAAAATGTTATTCAGTTTCAAATACTGTCCCATCCACTAATTCGAAGGGCAGAATTAACTGTTTACGTGTTTTTTAATGAATTCAGTATGGCTACCAACTTTATAAACTAATGTTCTCCATGACTCTGACTCCGGAGTCATGACTCTGACTCTGACTCTGACTCCCAGGGTTTTTGGGAGTCGAGAGTCATTTGATGATTCTGACTCCAAGGGTTTTGGGAGTCAGAGTCATGACTCTGGGAGTCGACTCCCAGACTTGGGAGTCATGACTCTTTTGAAACATGCGTACATGGGCATATGGGACTTTTTTTTCACTTTTTTTTTCTCACCTACTTTAATCACTTAACGCAAGGTTCCTTGACAAAAAGAAACTAAAAAATACAATTTCATCAGGCTACAACATATGTCGTAAATTTTTTAAAATTACAAATTTTTTTCATGAATGTTGGTCGACATCCAGACCCAAGGTATGGCAATGGAGCTGCAAAAAAAATTTACATGCAAATATTATTTCGATAGTTATTTTTACGAAGAAATATTTAAAAAAAGTTATGAATTATTTATTTAACCTGATGAAAGTGGCTAATTTAGTTTCTTGTTGTCAAGGAAACTTGACTAAACGTAAAAAAATTTTTAGTTTCAGATTTTCCCACCCTATTTTCCATTTTTGTGTTATGTCACCTCGGAGTCGAGAGTCATGACTCTGACTCTGACTCAGAGTCGACTCCCAAAATTCAAGGAGTCAGAGTCATGACTCCGAGAGTCAACATTTAGAGAGTCAGAGTCATGACTCTGACTCCGGCCAAACTGGGAGTCATGGAGAACACTATTATAAAATAATTCTTAACAAGGAAGTTTAGTTTTTCAGCGCATATATGCAGACGTCACCTAGCATAAGTGGGAGATAAGTTTTAGTATAACCAGTTAAACACAAATTGGAGGAGAAAAATTAATTCAAAAAGTGTACACTACTTAAGGAGCGCAGGGTATCATAATATCACTTGATGAAATTTCCGATTTGGATATTTTACTTGACGCACTAAAATATATAATGTGTTCAATGAATTAGTTCGCCACAAAGAAAATCCCTTCTAAAGTGCGCAGAAGTCTAGAATTTGGCTAAAATTTGAAGTTTTTTGCGCGGTCAGTATTCACAGTTATTTAATCCGAGGATCAATTACTCACTCATTCAAAAAAAAAATTTTAATTCACATTAATTTACAACAGCGTACTGACAATAGTTTACGGGAGCTTGAGAATGCTTAAAAGAAAAGTTGACTATACCGCAAGTTTTTGTAAATTTGGTAAATGTATTTGAGTCAACTTAGAACAGGAGCTTAAGTTTCAAGAACTTATAAAGAAGCAATATTTGTTCTGCTTTTACTTTATATTTTTTAATCGAATTTGTAGAAATTATTTTAAGACTTCAAACATTTACTTGCCGAATCAATGCAATAATTATCCATTAAACGAGAGTAAATTTAGAAATTGAATTGTATTATAGGAGTGATCGGTTTAATTATTTTGAAGAATAGAGTGAATTTTGAGTATATTGCTTTGAATTGTACTCCGTTGCACACTATATCATGCCATATCACAGCCCAATATAGTATTAAAAATAATTTTAGTCAATTTTGTAATTTCAATTTCTCTTTACATTTCAATAGCTGGTTTCTAGAATATGCCACATCTCGCGAACTCTCTGGAGTTGCCAATCGATGGTAAATTTAGAATATATTATAAATCTGACATCTATTGTTGGCGGTCAAGTAAACTTCTGCAAAATTTTTGAATCTTATATTTACAAAACAATCAGTTTTGACACACCAGTGACTATATTTTTCAACATATAGCAAAATATATTCAGCCACCATCAGAATATCGATCCGCATACACATGATCAATCGTTGGTCCTACTGTTTCGACGCAGTATTGATTAACTCACATAATTCACTTAAATTATGAAACCCGAATTGAACCCGCCCGACATAAATGCTAGCAGCATCTTTTAGATTAAATTGAGTGAATTAAAAGAATTTAAATTAAAAAAAAAAGCAGAATTACTCCACAAATTCTCCGATTTCAGTACAACTTTTGTAGTCAGGTTTTATTCTTACTTAGTTGTTCCCCATGGAGGCGGAATTTTTTGAAAACTTAAAATCAACGAGTGTTCTTTCCGCATTAGACCCTTCAATTCGTGTTCGTAATTTGGCTAGAGCATTCAGCCAATTAATTGCAACCAATATTTTTTTAATATTGTCTAACTGTCAAATTAATTGTAAATCCCGTCCTACAACATGATGATCCAAATGTTGTAACAATCATTACATGAAAATCATTTTAAATTAATGATTTAAAATTAAAATTAATTATTTCTGTGCTTCACACTAATTGATTCATGTGATACTACTATAACTAGTATTACTCTGAATTTGGAAAAGGGATACAATTAGGTAGAAATCCAAGCAATCTGTGTAGAATGATGTTAATGCACTGTTTCATATTGAAGAACTAATTGCTCTAGTGGCTATATATAAAGCGCTAAATGATAATGTTTAAAAACACAGCAAATTTAGAACGTAGATCGTGCAAATTGAATGGAACATGTATTAAAGAATTAAAGTACTTTGGTTAAATTCAACTCCCATTTCGCATGGGCGAAATGATATTTTTCCTCGTAAAATGCTAAAATCTATTCCAAATACCTTTTTTTCGATGTTGGTTTACACGGTTGAGAAATCGAGATTTCCATGCGGGAGAAGATCCAGATGTTTCAATTACCTAAAAAAGAAGAAGAGATTTGAATAATAATTTAGCATCCAAGCGGATTAGTGTCAGGATTGGCACAAAATAAACACGCTTGTTAATAACTTTTAAACAACGCTGTTTTTTTAAACTTTGTTTTAAAATTAAAAAAGTGGGACCGAGTCGTAGAACTGTTGACATTCCAACTAAAATTGCTCCTCATCAAGTACCTTTGGAAAATGGACATAATAAATGAAGCAACAAAAATAATCTGGATCTAATCCTCTTACAACTTTAGCAAATGACCTAAAAATTAACCATGAAAACGTAACAAAACTTAGATCTAATAAACATACTCAAAATCTTGGCACTCATCCGCGATCCTTCATAACTGGAGTACAACAAAATTTTGTACTCATACCAGAGCATCTCCTTGATTCACTAACTATAAACGAAAATTCGGAATCAACAAAAATCATGCTACTAGACCTCTATGTTTCAAAACAACTAAATGAATACAACATTGACAATTTTACTAATTCATGCGACTTCTCGTGTGTTGAATCTACTATTAATCCGGATACCTTTTTTTAAGCTAAACAATAAATAATTACCCCTTTTAGCCTTTTTTTAACAATACTAAATTTGTCTTAAATCAATGTAATAACTTTAATAATCAACATTAATAATCTTAAATGTTGAATTATTTAATATCTTGAATCACTAGAAGTATAACAACCTTAACGTATGTAAACAGGGCATTTCTAAGTACTAATAAATAAATAAATAAATATATCTCTACACAAGCCCAGTGAAAGCGGGTGAATGAAACAGAGTGTGAGATTTGAAAAAAAAAAGAATAATTGAATAAAAAATACGTGTTGAATTATTCACAGAAACCAAAAGCAATCAAGAATATCATTTGTTCCAGCAAAGGAAGAAGATACACACGCAAACTGGGAGGTCAATCGTTCCAAATTTTAAGTTTGGAAATCAAAAAAATGATTGTATAAACTTATTAAATTGTTATTCGGTTAAGATTTTCTAATGTTAAGGTTGGCTTATCATGTAAAGAAAACTTATTAGCAATAACTCATTTAGTGTCATCCGATGTCCCAATCGCAACACCAGAAATACATGCTTCTGTCAACCCTAGGGACAACGGCAGACTCGTTAATCAACGCGCCAGTCATTGTTGTGATGGCACAACTTATTTCGAAATTACCTAAAATATAAAACCTCTCTCGATAAACTTTTCGACTCCTTTTAGAGTAGAAGGACGGCTTAATTCGCCTAATTCATGTGCGAAGGCATTGACACAGCATAATAACGGTACTAAGTGTAAAAATAAAGAATACACTTTCAATTCAATTTATACAATGAAACAATGAACTGAAATTAATAACCCTCCACTTACCCTGCTCAAGACCAAGGGAACTTTAATATACAGGGTCCACCAGAATTAAGTACCATATGGAGAAATTTTTTTATACTGAATAACCAAAATCATGAAAAATTCGTCAGAAATTTAGAGTGTTGCACTGTAAGGTTTTTTCCCATTTAGTGAGGTTTTACACCTTTTGTATATTTAATAGCTAATTGTCTCAAGTCGGTATGATACTCCTTTCGACACCTTACATACGAATGTCCAAAGACTTACAGTTTTCTTAAGAAGTGTTTTTCTTCACTCAATAAAGCCGTTCACAAATCAAGTTTATTTTACACTGACCAAATACAATGAGCCAATAATAAACCTCTTTATTTAGAAAACACAAATTATCATCAAACACGTTGTTAAATTCACCTGAAGGTGGAAATTTGTGAGTCTAGTGATCAAAAGTAAACAAAAGTTTTTGCGCATGTGCGTAAAACAACTTGCGCCCCTAAAATCCCTAACACCCTATCAACCCTAAAACCCTACGAACACCTCTCGAGTAAGCCGAAGAGGTGACACCCTGGTTTCTCCCCGTTCAGGTAACGAACAGGGAGAAAAACACCTTACCTTAATTTGTTTTGTGTAACAAAACAAACTATTTTTGCATAAGTACACTTTTGCCCAACAATAATTGAGGTGACCAATAGGAGTTTGGGTAAGTTGTAGTACGAACTCGGTGGTCGGTGCTCTCTTTTAGTCCGCTATATCAGGTCAGGAAACCCGCCTTACACTTTGGCTATACAAACCAAATTGACCCTAAGGGGCTCAAACCTGTTTCCGGGTGACCTTTTATGGTCTCAAATTAAAAAGCAACCATTTCTGCGTAAGCTCATACTAATTAAACATTTAATTGGTATGAGTTTACGCAGGTATCTTTGACTTAATGAAAAATCATCTCAAAATTATATACACCCGACCCACTCCTTCATACAAAATAATTAAACTCACAGCACTGCATCAGACAGTGCTAGAAGTAAGAAAAAGTTATTGCAAGGTTAAACGGTAGTTGAATCAAAAATTTATCATTATTTTACACAAATTCGAAATGATCCAATCGTATCAAGTGCTAAAGTATCAAGTGCTAATAAAGAAATTGGATTTCATGGGGGATAAATGGAGCAAAATATAAAACGACGTTAGTCTCATTGCACTTTTAACCTACTTAATATTTATAAAAATTTTTTTGTAATGCTCTTTAACATTTGATTTGTGGCATCGTTTTAAATTAAGCAATTTACGTCTTTTATGTGCAAAACGCATACAAAATGTTTAGTTTGAGTTGAAATAAGAAATGTTGACAAAGAATAATGTGATCGTCAAAAAACTTCTCATGCTTAATCATATATATGTTTGACGTTATGAACTCAAAATTGAGTTAACTCTTACTACACGAGTATCTTTAAATTATTCGCTTTTCCATATTTAAATTATACGCATTGCTTTACTAAAGCGTCTAACTTTAGAAATTAAAAATTAAATTTATAACTTATTAAAATAACGTAGTTTAATAAGTTATGAAGGGTCCCTTAACACTTATTGACTTTAGTCGACATTTTTTATGATTGACCCCAATGAATTCTTTCATTGAAGTTTAAAAATTAGAAAATTTAAACGATTCTCAAAACTTCCCATTAGGGAAAGTTTGTTTACTATTTATGGCATTCTGCAGTTTTGCATAAATTGCAATGCTAACTTTGTTGAAATTTTTTAACCAAGGTAAAAATGCTTTAAAATTTAAAAACCTCGAATAAGATTATAAACTCAAAGTGTTTATTGTTTGAAACCGGTTTTTTATTCTAAGAAGTGAAAAAATTAAAGTGTTCCATATATGAGTAATTTTTGTCAATATTATGCCACAAATCCCCCCTCATTGTAAACTGAGTAGTTAAACTTCACTCTTTGGACCGGCAGAGTAGAAAGCGCACATAATCCTTTCTCGAAGGGTACAGAACCTTGTACTTTATGAGGTACAAGATTCTGTACCCTTGGAGACAGGATTCTGTACATTTTCACCCGACTGAACAATGAACCTTTAAATATTTTTTAAATTACAATATTTGCAAAATGTATCAATTAATTCACTTTCGTCAATAAATAATAAATGAAAATTTTGTTTACAATACTCCTATTTGATTTATAGTTTTGAAATTACCAACCCTTTTTTAAATTTAACAAATTATATTTTTCGATGTAATCATATTAGTTCATACATACTAATTTTATTCAACTTTACCTCCATGTGCGTAAACCTAACTGATAGTATGAGGAGTTTGATGATTTAATTCAATTATCAGTCAATGAGTCGAGATTAAACGAAGAGAAGATGATCTGATGAGCCTGTATCCATTGTAATAAATGATTGAAATGAAACAAGTAATCGAATCTTTGATCGGGTTGTCGGTTGTTAGAGTACGCGCGCAAATATCTGAAAAGACAAGAATGAGAGAGAAGTAAGAACACCCAATTTTTTTGNGGGACAAGAATGAGAGAGAAGTAAGAACACCCAATTTTTTTGGCATACGTTTTAACTCTTGTGCTTTCGCCATATGGTACTTAATTCTGGTGGACCCTGTATATCTGTATGTTTAGAATTCTNGATTGAAATGAAACAAGTAATCGAATCTTTGATCGGGTTGTCGGTTGTTAGAGTACGCGCGCAAATATCTGAAAAGACAAGAATGAGAGAGAAGTAAGAACACCCAATTTTTTTGGCATATGTTTTAACTCTTGTGCTTTCGCCATATGGTACTTAATTCTGGTGGACCCTGTATATCTGTATGTTTAGAATTCTCATGCACATGGACCCTTCTCTTATCTTGTTACTGAATCGACTTAAGGAAAACCTAGGTAAATTTACTCCAACTTTACCCGACTTTTTCGGGTATGTTGGGTAAGTTGAGAGGGTATATAACTCCACGCCTTACTCTCATTCTGAATTAGATTTTCAGTAACCCCGGGTAAATTTATCAAGGGGTTTCTAGCTTACCCCAATTGAAAATTCTCTGCCTGGGAGAAAGAGTCGTTTATTTAAAAAAACACTCATCTACCGTATTTCTCGGTTTAAATCCCCTGGGGAATTATTATTTCAAACCGGGCAAAACGTGGGGAATTATTTCGAGGGGGGAATTATTTCGAGGTGGGGAATTATTAATTGGAAGTGAAAATTTTTCTTCTTTTATACTTGTTTACTACTTATAAGAGGTAAAAAAAAGTACAAATAATGGAATTTTCTTATACATGTCAACGATATCTGATACTTTATTGGCTTTTTTGTCCTTTTGATATTTATTTGCCTTCCAAATTTTTAATTTTCCTCTTTTCAGGTAATTTTGCATAAAATTGTTTCTAATTTCTCACCTGATGATACTTTTAATAATTCCTCATGGGGCTTTATTTCGAGGTGGGGAATTATTATTTCAAACTAGCCAAAAGGTGGGGAATTAATTCGGGAGAGGAATTATTTCGAGGTGGGGAATTAAACCGAGAAATACGGTATGTATCGTTCAGTAATTTGTTCGTTCCTTGACTTTAGTGTAATCTTTTAAAAACCAAAGCAAGGAAAAGTTTTAAACAAAAAAAAAGTTTTTTTTTTNTTCCTTGACTTTAGTGTAATCTTTTAAAAACCAAAGCAAGGAAAAGTTTTAAACAAAAAAAAAGTTTTTTTTTTGCTAATGCGGGATGCTGGAGGCAGAATAAAAATTCTGGCCTGAACGCGGGATCATGTTGCTAGTGNTTTTTTTTTGCTAATGCGGGATGCTGGAGGCAGAATAAAAATTCTGGCCTGAACGCGGGATCATGTTGCTAGTGTCCTTATTTTAGTTTCTTATATTGTGTGAGGATATTAGGGTTAAAAAAACATTTTTTCATCCCTGATTAGTGTTCGCCATGACTGACTCCCAACGTTTTTGGGAGTCATTTGATGTCTAACTGTTTCACATTTGGGAGTTAGTCATGATTCTTCTCCAACAAGCGCAAATGAGCATAGCGTACTTATTATCCTTATGTTCTCTCATTCACTTCTAAAAGGTTAATCAAGAAATCAATGTTCAGCTTTATGAGTTACCATAATCAGTTTACCCCCATAATAAGTTGCTAAAAAGCAAAAATTGTTTGACATGAAAGAATTATTAGAGCAATATAACTTTCAGACATACCACTGACTTATTATTGTTGTCCACAATGCATCTTGACTCTAATAGCTCCGTAAATTCGTAACCTGGTATTGCAATCGGTGGCCACGACATCAGAAGCTGAATACGAATACCCTCGCACGCAATATCTGAAAATCCTACTTCCCTCATATCTAGAAAACAAAATTAGAATTAATCCAGTGTGTATTGTTTGGAGTTTGTTGACGTTCCGTGCAATAGGGTGATAGAGGTGTATCCATCAAGGCGATTTTACATTGTTTGTTGGTTCGTTTTATAAAGTGATGAGACTCCCACCTCTTCAACATTACTGTGCTGCCATATCTGGACAGCCAGTTTTCTGTCTTAGGATATATCTGTTTACGTTTTTTTTTGAGCTGTATTCCATGGAAACAGAATTTTTCACCCCCTGTTACAACTCACGGTTATGAAACTTCTGCCCGTCTGACAGTGATGTTATTCTTGCGCGTGATTTCCTTAGTCGACGCTTATGTGACTTGCAAACCTTTTTGTGTAAGATTTTTTTAAATAAACTACACAAACAACAGACAGATTTTGTAAAGCTAGCAACACTAACAGCAACCATAATCCAAACTTAGTCCAACCCAACTTCATAATCGTCTGCATTTTAGTTCTGCGTGTACTTCATCACCTAATGATAACCGCTGAGTAGCCTGACGTTTGTTCATAATGTTTTGGTAGAATTTATACTTTAGCGAGAAATACTGTTGGCTATTGGCATTTAATCTGTCTGCGCGCAAAATTTTAACATTTTTCTGAGTTTGATGTTTCGTAGTACATTTGATTTAATTACAACAAACGTTGCTATTTATGGAGGCGAGGTATTTGAATCACCTCTCCAGGTTGAAAGGTAAACGTTATCATTTTAGGTTTTAATTGTATTTCATGTTTATTGGTTTAGTTTTATTCAAATTTGCAAAAAAACAGTTTTGTTAACTAAATATGGAAATTGATTTGCGTAGAAGTGAGCGGTTAATCCAAAATTTTTCCTANGAGAAATAAAAATATCTAACAAGGACTATTGAGAAAATGTTTATTCCCAGTTCGAGATTAATATCTCCAACAGTAAACGTTATCATTTTAGGTTTTAATTGTATTTCATGTTTATTGGTTTAGTTTTATTCAAATTTGCAAAAAACAGTTTTGTTAACTAAATATGGAAATTGATTTGCGTAGAAGTGAGCGGTTAATCCAAAATTTTTCCTANAAAAAACAGTTTTGTTAACTAAATATGGAAATTGATTTGCGTAGAAGTGAGCGGTTAATCCAAAATTTTTCCTAAAAATTCCTGTTTCCAATGAAATTGGCTCAAAAACAAAAAAATAATCAGATATATCCTAAGACAGAAAACTGGCTGTCCATATGTTGGCAGCAACAGTAGACCAAGTGGGTTACGAATACGATACGAGAGCCAATAGATTGTTTAACAAATATATCCGAATTTTTTATTTCAATTTTTAGTAAGTAAAGGAGAAATGCAACCTAATTTTTCCCCCACAGCGATCCTTGTTTCCCACATTGTGATCAGGATGAAAATCCTTCTCACCGTGCATGTGACCAACTAGCTGGCCCCGCAAACAAAACTGGCATCCCTTCAAACGAGTCTGGCTTCCCTTCACCCAGTCCTCGGACACAAATTGTGAGCGAGGTATTGGAGTTGGGTCCCTAGGTAGCCACTATTATTTCCAGCGGTACTCAAAAATTCACCCAAGTTCTCTTTCTTAGTTGGCTTTGTCAAATTTAGCGAGATGCGTTTCACTGTCCCATTTGCCTGTTCGTCAACTACATTCCCCTGAGGATGGTAAGGAGCTGTGTGGGTTAACTTAATCCCTCGAGTCTTAGCAAAATAAGAAAATTCCATGGAAGTAAAATGTGTCCCTTGATATAATTTTAATTGGACACCGGTAACGATTGATCAAGTCACGCTCGAGAACTCGAATAGCGCTTTCAGAATCGACAGAATGGACAGGTGAAACCTCGATATAACGTGTCAAAAGACAAGTAATCGTGAACGCATACTGGCTACGTCGTTGTGTTATTGGTAATGGACCTATCAAATCAATCCCTACAACCTCAAACGGAAATTTCGGTGGCTCCATCAGCCATCACCTAACAACATATTTTTGCGACTATTATAAATTTCTAAAAAAATACACTGGTCTTTCCTTCATACAAAGTTGGCATATAAGTAGCAATATTGATCTGTAAAAAAAATTTTTTTTCTCTCGTGTGTAGTATATATGCTCTTTAAATGTAGCATATTGGCACCTGATATACAGCATTTGGGCAGTAAGTATCTGGCATATGGGCAAAAGGTGAGTAGCATATGGCAAATTTATGAGTAGCATATGGGCATCTTATGTGTAGCATATGGGAATCTTGTAAGTGGAATATATACATCTTAAAGGTGGCATATGGGCACGTTTTTGTAGCATATGGGAATCTGGTGGGGGTAAGCGTGCATCCCTTGAGTGGGTTATAGGCATCTATTGAGTTGTTCCTAACGTGCCCCAAGTTAATAAACCTTTGGATGGAATAATTGTTGCACAGGTAGGGATTAATGTCTTGAATTATTGTGGCATTGATCTTAATGGCGTATTGACTTTCATCGTGTTGACTGCTCATGCTATGCCATCCACAAAATTAAGTTGTTGTGCTTAATTAAAGTTAAAGCTGTAAAGAACGTAATTGTCGAAGAAACTAGCCAGAGGAAATGGTGGTAATTAGGGATGTGTCGAATATCCGTTGTGACGAATATTCGTCTAGGAATAGCTAGAAATTTCACTATTCCTAAATATTCCTATTCCCGAATAATGGTCTCTGCGTTCGGGAATAGTTGCACTTAGGAATCATTGATATGAAATTTAAAAAACGAATTTTTTTTAATGACTTTTGTGAAATATGATATGAAAGTAACATTACAGAGGGTTATTTTTGTTTTATTTGGCCAGACAAAAAAAAATCCTCCACGAACAATTTTCGTCGGTAATTTTTTTTTGTGTGCTCAATGTGTTGTCCATGCGATTCTTTAACTAACAATAAGCGCCGTTTCCATGAATCGTAAACATTTTGAACCATTTCCTGGGAAACATTATTCCATTCCTGTTGTAGCATTTTCCAAACTCCAGTGATGGCTCTTGCTTTTCGCAAATGAAGCCTCCGTTTGAGGAATCCGAAACCGAAAAACTTCATGGCACTAGTGTCAGGCCTTTTTACAGGTATTTCTGATTTTGGAATGATGGGCATTCCAAGTCTCGTCTTCAAATCTACTGCGTAAGCCGTGGTTTTTTTTTGAAGTATGCGATGAAGCTGTGTCGAGATGAACAAACACTTTGTCCAACTCGCCAGGGTACAATGAAGCCACAGATTCTTCAAGTAAAGGTTTCAAAACATGTTCAATATAGTAGTTAGAGTTTACCTTGAGTTTTTTTGGAACTTTGATCAAAAGCACAGTCCCCCGACCAGTCATAGCACCAACAACCGTGAATCTGTAACCAAACTTTTCTTTTTTGTGACAATAATATTCGGGGTCTTGTTTCGATGAACTGGTGTAGTAAATCCGTCTGATACCTTCGGAGTCTTGACGAAAGAAGAGTGCTCGTCGATTGTTAATGCATATTCGGACATTTGACCCGACAGATGACCCTCATATAGCTTTCGGCAGTTTCTCTTCCAATTTTCGATGTGGGATTGCTTCAGGGCATGTACTAGGGGCTTCCTTTTAATTTTTTTGTTTAAATCTTCATGAATGGTCTCCCAGACGGTGTGCTGTGAGACGTTCAATTTTTTTGCAATTTGATTTTGGCTCGGTAGATTTTCTCTATCAGTTAGAATGTAAATTATACGAATAAGATGTTTCGATCGAATTTTACGGACTTGTTGTTTATGCTGAATTTTTAAGGAAGAAAGTCCAACTTGCTTGTGATTTCACTGGTTTCCCATTGAATTTAGTACGTAGTACACTGTAGACTTTGAAATTGACGTCCCCAACTTTTCCAACTTATGCACGGTGTCTCGCGCTGAAAATCTCCCTCTGGAAAACTCTCGAACCCTATTCTCAACTTCCAAGTCTATTTTTTCGGTATCTTGACCCGCTGGACAAAAAGTGACAATTTTGCTGGATGTAAAATGTGTTTAAGAGTGAGAGTTAAAAATTTCAGAATTTTAATGCGCACGGGAGGGTAGATACAGTGAAGATTAGCTGGCCAAATAAAACAAAAATAACCCTCTGTATAATAATTTATTGGATTCAGGAAGCAGAGTACCAAAATTGAAACATGAGTTTTAAACTGCTAATCTAATGCTTATTGCTTACCTGAATCCGATTCACTATTTAGTCGCGTTTGAAATGATAATTATAAAATTAATTATAAAATTATTAATTCAAATGTGAATTTGAAACAACAAGGACAATGAGATGGTTCAGTTTCATGTGATCATTTCGTGGAGAAAAGTTAAACAAAGAACAGATTTTTAATTATTTTATCGTTTGTTAATTATTCGGGAATATTCGGGAATATTCGGGAATATTCGGGAATATTCGGGAATAGTTAGTCTTCAGGAAACGAATATTCGTATTCGGGAATATCAAAAAAATGCCATTCGGCACATCCCTAGTGGTAATATTTGACAGTTGAAAAAACGGTGGATTCAAAGCGGAACAGTTTGGAATTAAGTGTGTACGAAACTGAAAAAATCAAGTCTTTACAATCACTAGAAAAAAAGGTTATTCAAAAAGGTAATATTTTGTTTTATTAAAATTTTTGGATCTTATTTTGAAATGCCCACCATCTCTTTTAGTACACCAGACAAAATATTAATAGCCGAGATCATCGTTTTGGGGATAATTGCTTAAGTATGCCATCTGTGAATGTGAAATTAACATCAGTTGTGCCTAATGATGTGAGAAACAACGTTTCAGTCCAATGGGGTAACCCGTTTCCCAAATATACAAGAGAAAGAAAAAATGAAGTGAAGAAAGCGCAAACTATTAATTTGGCGCAAACCCAGTTGCTTCAATTCATGTATACTTGTTATACAATGGATTTAGCTGTGCTGGGTCACTAAATTAAAGTTAAAATTGATGGAAATTATTGGATTTTATTTGCTTTTGAGTGGATATTTAACAGGAGTATTTTACATGCTTTCTCTCTTACTCCTAGTTTCTCACTCCTTTCTAAACTCAAAGAAAGCAATGTTAGTAGAATTAAATTAGGACAAAGCTGTTGAAGGTATGACTATTGATTACTTTTGGTTTAGATGACCTACATAACAAATATGGAAAAACTAATGATTAAATCAAAGACTAACACATTCGTTTCCAGCTTGCTTTCACCGACGCATTAAGCTCTTCCAGTGAATTAAATTGTTTCGCATTCGCTTAGACCAGTCTAGTCATGACGCCCTAAACGTCCTCTATTGGATTCAGTTCCGGAGAATATGGTGTCCTTAATCTTAAGTGGAATATTACTGTTGGAGAAAGGTGTTGGTAGAGTTGATAGTGTGAAACATTGTGCCGTCCTAAATACAGGGTGTTCCAAAAAAAAATAACTGGAGAAAGGATTTTCCACTCAAATTGAGTGGAGTTAAAGAAAGTCAGTTATCTTTTTGTTGGAACAGCCTGTATAGATGCCATTACCTTCTCCTATCATCAAAAGATGGCTTTTTTCTCAAGTATCCCTGATACTCGTTTGAGACCTGTCGCGGTGTTGCGACAGGTCCGTGAAAGCTAAATACACCCATATCATGAACAATTCGCCGCCGGACCGGAATGCCGTATAGAAAAAATAATTGTGATTGTAGAGACATGATTTTTTCAGTTTCGTATCCACTTAAATTCCTTTTCTTTTTGCTATCTATTCCCCCCTCCCCAAAAAAATAAAATTTTAATTTATTTCGTGAGGACATGAAGTTCCACAAGGAAGGAGGGATTTGTCGGAGACAAAGTGTCATTGTCCGAAGGTCATGGGAAAGATCGCGTTGTGGCGGAGGAGGACACTATCCCTGTCTTGGGATCTTGAGTGGTTGGACTCCTTACTCTTCTTAAAAATTAATACTTTTATAAATTATGCATTTATTTATTTAGTGTTGAGTGATTGGCAAGAAGCGAATCACCAAAGTAAATATTTGTATTTGTGAGATTGTGTCGTTGAAGTTCGCGGAGGGACTTCATTTATTTGGTGTTTTAGTTCTGTTTGTACGTCTCCCTTGAAGCATCTAAAAGTGTTTATTGTGTTGCCGCTCTGGGCTATTTGGACCCATTTGGTAAGGAGCCATTCAGCGAGAGGAACCACTACAACTAGGAGGGGTCCTCAACAGCCATCAGGTACCTTACCGGTCCCAACGCAAGCACCGGCATTTTCCGCTCCTCATAGGATTCAGAAAACGAAAAATTCTTAATTTTTTATCTTAAGATGACCCAAGGTTGCTTGGGACCTTGCAACCTTGGGATAACCAATGATATTTTGAAAAGTTTTGTTTTTTTAAACAATTTTCCAACGTTTTTGCATTTTTCACAAATCCTGACAATTTAACCTAGACTGTAATCTTTCAATTACGACAAACATTGTGGTTCCTAATAGCTGACTATTTAATATTAAAAAAACTGGCGCAACATAAATTAAAAATTTTTTTATATATCAATATTGCTACTTATATGCCAACTATGTAAGAAGGGAAAGACCGATGTCTTTTTTAGAAATTTATAATAGTCGCAAAATATGGGATTTCTCACTTTTTTGGCAAAAAAGTTGGACTTGCCAAAAAGTTTACGATGTTAAATTTAACTCAGCGGAAAAAAAATTAACTGAGTACTACCAAAGCGGAAAGTGGAGCAGAATCACAATTCTTCTCTCATTCTTCTCCGCTTTGGGTGGGAAGAAATTCTGCTTGGAAGAAAAATTCTGCCGCAGAATTTATTCCAGAAGAAAAAACAGAGCTGCGTACAGGCCATGAATCGCACTAAATTTATTAAAATCTTTTTATCGTTTGTCATTTCTTCATTTCCTCAGGTTGGGACTTTAGTGCATTAAATGACCAGCTCTTACTGCCATATTAATAAGTAGTACTCTGAGTTGAGTCAAAGACCGTGATTCACTAAGTAGAGGTCTCAGTTCGTACCTTATATTAGATTTGATTCGTATTAATAAACAAATCTGGGCCCGTACTCCACCAAGTACGTTCACAGATTTGCTAAGTAAGACCACTTTACACATTTTTATCCCATTCAGTATAGGTAATGTATAGTAACGGAAATGTGACAAGTGCAGTTTGTGGTTAAGTTTTGATTTTATCCTCACCGTGAAATTTTCCGATTTCATAAAATTTACTTTTATGTAATTTATTTATATAATGTAATTTTTATGTAAATTTTTATGTTATAAAATTTTGTTATTTTATTTTTAAGTAAAATTGTTAAAATTTTTATTTGTTATAAAATTTTATGTAAATTTTTATGTAATTTGTTTAATTTACTAAAATTTACTAACTCATTTTACATAGTGTTTGATGGGGAAATGAGATCCTAATAATACCCCCTGAGTTGACTAGAAAAAACGCAAGTAAACTTGGGTTTTGAGCACGAAGTCGTACTTTGATTTTGATTCGTAATACGAATCCAAATCCGAAGTACGACTGGGCTTTTTCTTGGGTTCGAGCTCTGACTTGAGTCCGAGTATGTACTTGGACACTTTATTGTTAATACAAATTTTTGTGATCCAAGTTACTACTCGGACTTGAGTACGGCTTATTAATACGGCAGTTAATACCTGTAATAAAATTGGATAAAATTAGGGATGCACCGAAGCTTCGGTTGTCCGAAAGACTTCGGGCAAAATTGGACCATAGGATATCCTTCGGTCTCCGGCCATTAATAGAAGCATCCGGCCGAAGCGTTAACTATTTCTCGAGCATTTAACTGATTCTGAAGTTGGAAAGTGATTAGGTCACGTAATTAAAACGTCACAGAAAACTGACGTTTTATTGTTTTATTTATTTTTTAAATTAATACAGGCCGAACCACTTTAATCCGGGCCGTATAAAATCGCTTTCACCAAAAAAAAAGTTGAAACAGCAAATTAATGGCGTGAAATACAAAAGTTGGAGGGAATGAAGTTAGCGTATGTTTGAGGAAACATGCCGTTGCAAAAATTAATTATTACAAGAGCAGCAGAGAGTTGAGAGAATGAGTGGAATGGGGTATGGTCCCTTTGCATCTACTCCACCTCACTCAACAGAGAACCTGTCGACCCCTCTCTCTGCTATCATCCTTTGCACTGCTTTGCAATAACTTGTCTAATCAAAACTGATTTTGATTTTTTTCAGTAAAATTGTTCAGATTGTGATGAGTCATGAGATCAAAGTACTCTCGGTGTTATACAGTGGTCCACAGGTTCTGAAGACCACTGGAAGCTACTTTTGTCCCATGCTTTTTGCTGGGGAAGGAGTGTTCTTAAAATTGTGGCGTATATCTTCTAAACTAAATTTTTTATACTCAACCTCTTCACAGTTCCAGAAAAATCATTGAAAAGTAGCGTTTGACGTGAAAAAAATCAAGTCTCCAACCATCTGTAGGAAAGAAGTTATGATTGTTTGAAAGTTGAAAATCTTAGACATTTTTTTGAGACGATGTACTAAGAGATAGGCGTGTTTCAAAAGAATATCCATAAAATTCAATTTTTAATACATCATAACTTCTGAAACATTGATGGTAAAGTTGATTATTTCAACTTTGTATCCTACTTTTCAATGATCTTTCTGAGATTGAAGTGTTTCCCCAGAAAAATTTAAACTAATGTTCGTTAGGTTTGATTTTAATGTCTCGTTTAACAGCATTCGAAATTCTGGAGTGAAAGGGCACCGCCTACAAGCGGATCATGTTTCTCAATTGCAGCGAACAAAAATGTTTTATTTTCATGGCACTAATTGGTTTTTACTGCAGTTTCTAACCTCCTGAAGCTTCCTCTCACATCAACGACTAATAAATGTTAAAATTAAAACGTACAAGTTATCTCTTAATAATTAATTCCGAAATTTTCTGCAGAGTAGTGTTGGTATTGTTAGAGTTAATTTTGCGATATTTTAATTACAGTAGAGTTTTCATGGTAACTGGTCACTTTTGTTGGCCGGATTGTCACTCAATGCTCTCCTGTGTATTCTGTTATTTTTGAGTTTTATTTTGTAATACTCCCTCTAGTTATTATAGTATTATTACTCTAAGGAAAGATTGGTAATTGACAGAAATGACCAACTAGAGGAATGGGACACGATCCCTTGACATCTATTCCACCTGACTCAACAGAAGACCTGCCGACCCCTCTATCTGTCTCTCTGCTTTGCTCCATTATATCTAATCCGAACAGATATTTTATAGTGATATAATAAAATTAACTTTACTTCCATTATTTACTAATTGTGTATCGCCTGCCCCAAGACGTTTTTGGTGAAAGGCGAAGAAAGAAGGCTCGGATTAAAGTGGTTCGGCCTTTACCTATTTATCTACACTGAAGCGCATAAATATGGGTACATGGTAGTAAAGAGAATGAGATGGGAGGTCGCATTCCTAAAATTTTTTTTACACACTTTTTTGAGTTAAAATTTTCTCCATGTACCCATGTTTATGCGCTTCAGTGTACATCTCCAATGCTGTTGGGGCAAAAGGAAAACCCATTTGAGTGGTGGAAACTGCATAAGCCTATTTGACCTCAATTGTCATCAATGCATAAACTACTTGTATGCCCCAGCTAGTGATGTATGCAATGAAAGGTTGTTTTCAGAAAAGGGGAACATTTACGAAACTTAAGAGAAATAGACTTACTCCACAGAAAGGCAAAGTACTCACTTTTCTTCACCACAACCTCCATCGCTTAAATTTAGTTACTTTAATTAGTTACCACCCTCGGCAGTGAAAGTGAACCAGAAATAGACATTTCCACATCTGAAGAAAAAATTTACTGTTTTAGTTGTGGTAAGGAGTTCGGTTGCCTTACCTTACCGGTAAGTTTATTAGTTGCTCCGTAAAAATTTACGCACACGCAACGTTAAGTTGTATTTTTCCACTCAAGACTTCACATATTAGTTTGCGACTTTACTGTGAAATCACTTTCCCTTTCGTTGTTTGTTTTGTAGACCGTTTAGGGCTATTAATGGATTGTGATTGTAAACTTACGTTGAAAATACAAACAGTCTCCAGTTCCTGAAAACAAAAATAAAATCTTGCACTGGATTCGAATAGCCGATACAAAGCTTTTGGTTACTTTGACTTACGGCGTTCACCTTCTACGAATGCATCGTTTGCGTACCTTTCGTAAAGTAGATAAGCTAAATTGGTGACACCAAGTTCGTGAGATGCTTGATTGTCAGTTCTACCGTTGTAATTACACTCTGTCATTTTAAACCTGATTCCATCTTTAACCACAGTCCAAAAATTATTTGGTAAGGATTTGTTGTGATGTGAACCGGGAAAATGCAACTTGATTTTGTCACACATTCGATCTGTAACCCAATCCGCATACTGCGAAATCTGGAAACAAAAAATTAATGATGCCCATATTAATCGGCACACCAAACCCTTCGGAAATCTATGGTATACCGCTTACGTCGACAAATTGTTTTATTTGCGACAAAGCACATGTGTTTGCGACTTATACTGAAAACCGTAACTGTGTATTATGTACTGTCCCCTCCACTAGTTCGTTCACCACAATCGAGTCCACAGTGGAATTTTAAAATTATGTTGCAATGAAATCGGCCGACGATTATATCGATATCGGCCATATTTTCATCGAAATCGGCATCGGCTAAAAAGTTGACATCGGTCGATCCCTACTACATAGTATACTCCACGATCGATTGTCATTCGGAGCGCTTTCAGAATATTAAATTTCGCGCCAAAATCGGGTTTCGCGCCGCTATTTTGCCTATAGCATATCTACCTTTTTCTCAGCAACCAATACCCTAAATCGTTTGCGGTTTTTTGGAAATAACCCAAGGTTACCTTCTCCAGGCGACCAATTCACTAACAAACCTAGGGAACAAAACCGGAGTCTGTTGAAAGTAACTTTTCCGTGTTTGTGAAAACCTTATTCAGGACGAGAGTTAGAAAGAGGTCAACAGACCCTCAACTTACCCAACATACCCAATTTTTAAGGTTTGTTTGGAGTTAACAACCCTAGGTTTTGTCAAAGTTAATGCTCTAAAAAGAAATCAGGCATAGAAACTTACCTAAACCTTCAAATACACCCGAAAAAGTTCCCCTGCTCTTGAGCAGGGTTACTGAGTATTAGTTAAAATATTTTAGTTCTACTGTTTTAGTAAACAATAAGTTTCAACAGCTGAAGTGTCAATTAATCATTCGGTGAGTATTATCACCGTTATGTAGTAATTGTTAGTGTTGTGAGTCAACTCCACAGCAACAATTTGATGTGACAACACCACAACACAAAACATGCAAAAGCGATACTTCAACAGAGCATCCAAAACAACAAGAAGCACTGAACAGGCCATGAGTTACTAGACGTCAAAGGTTAGGTCCTTGTGTAGATTANATCAGGCATAGAAACTTACCTAAACCTTCAAATACACCCGAAAAAGTTCCCCTGCTCTTGAGCAGGGTTACTGGAGAACCCATCGCTTGATGGTGAGACTTTGTGTTTACTTTAACTTTTTTTTATATATTTTTTTACGAGGATTTCAATGGAACGATTCTTATGATCCCATGTTGTCTCCTTGTCACCCAAAATTGGGTTTGAAAAGTAAGAAATCTTGAAACTTAAAATCAAAGTGAGAAATAAGTCAGAGTTAAAAAGATACTTCAGAAATGGCGGGTCTGGTGGTGTAGTGGTTTTAGCGTTGGAGTTTAGCTAACCTGTCGGTGGTTCGAATCCACATAGAGTTTGATTTTTTTTTCTTTTTTTTTTCAATTCAGCATTGTTCATTTACTTCTTATACTTTTCTACTTTGTTTTGCTTTTTAATTATTCTCAATCCAAAGATTAGTTGATTAAATTGTTGTCAAACATTGGTGTTTTAAATTTAAAATCTATTCAACCAATCAAATAAGATGGAAGAGGATGAGCAGGTATGTAAGCTTTAAAAATTAATTTGCAAATTCTAGAATTTAACCAGTCAATGTTGTAAAGATTGAAGAAACTTCAGCTGCTAATTCACACGAACCAGCTGACCAAATTAATCCTATATCAGTGGCAACTGCTTTTCTGGAAATCGTGANAGCTGCTAATTCACACGAACCAGCTGACCAAATTAATCCTATATCAGTGGCAACTGCTTTTCTGGAAATCGTGAAAGCTCAACATTCAAATTCAAAATTGGAACCACCGACAGAGTTAGATTTATTGATGGCCAAAGCGATTTATGATAAGTTTCTTGTTTTATGGGAGGAATCCGTNCCACCGACAGAGTTAGATTTATTGATGGCCAAAGCGATTTATGATAAGTTTCTTGTTTTATGGGAGGAATCCGTGTTCATCGAAGAAGATGAATTAATGGAAAACGGTAATACAGTATGGTTCATAAGATACTACGTACTTTCAAAATNGTTCATCGAAGAAGATGAATTAATGGAAAACGGTAATACAGTATGGTTCATAAGATACTACGTACTTTCAAAATTGAATAGCAAGTGTAGGTAACGACGATCCGACATAATGAAGATGTCAAATCACACCGTAGCNGTACTTTCAAAATTGAATAGCAAGTGTAGGTAACGACGATCCGACATAATGAAGATGTCAAATCACACCGTAGCAATGTCGGTTGCTCATTACCATCACTTGCTACTCAATTTTGAAAACCCGTAGTATCTTATGAACCACCTTGTACATTAATTTTTAAATTTCATAGCTTTAACAGTTTGATTAATTCTATAAACATTTTGCAGAATCTGTGATTGAAGGTGAATTGTACTGGGATTCATTTTGTGAAGAAGGTGGACCTGATCGACTTGAAGTTCCAGTTGAAAAAAAAAAGAAAATTTTGGAAATTGTTGAAGCTCATCCCAAATGGTCTTTGAAAACGCTTCAAAACAATGGTTGCGCTGATCTCAAATCTAAAGATTACATCAGTCGGTGGAAAGTGGAAGTTGGGAAAGGAGGTACTCTGAAAGAAAGGCTTAAAATCATCAATGCCCACGTTTTATCCGAATATAATAAGTCTAGAACCGAATTCAGAGTCATCAAAACAAATAATTTAAAACAATGGGGATTTCAGAAAGCTATCGAGATAGGGGATCCGAGTATCTTTAAAGGCAGTAAAGGTTGGGCGGATAATTTTAAAAAACTAAATAGAATTAGTAGCAGAAAAGTAACACACCTTGTGAGTAGACGTGAAGTAATTGGGATGGACAGAATTTTGCTTCATGCTTCCAACTTTCGAAAAAATGTGAGAGAGAGAATGAAAAATTATCCAGACTATGCTATTTTAAATACTGATCAATGTGGCTTTCAGTATGAGATGACAACTGCGCGTACTCTTGCTTCTAAAGGTGAAAAAATTGTTTTCGCTTATGCGCAAAGCCCGAAAAATTTAGTGACGCATTCTTACACCGTGCAGTATGTCATCAGTGCTGAAGGCAGTATTATTGGAAACGTTTATGTCTGCTTACAGGAGCAAAAAGGCAAAATGGGTCCAAGGGTTGAAAGAACTCTGTTCCTTGCCCCAAACGNTTATGTCTGCTTACAGGAGCAAAAAGGCAAAATGGGTCCAAGGGTTGAAAGAACTCTGTTCCTTGCCCCAAACGTCACTATTAGTAGTAGCAAATCTGGCAAGCTCTCTTCCTACCTATTTTCAGATTTTCTTAAACAGATTTTGGCGCAAGAGATGAAAGAAGATTTTCTTTTGATCATTGATTCCTGGAATNTTTCAGATTTTCTTAAACAGATTTTGGCGCAAGAGATGAAAGAAGATTTTCTTTTGATCATTGATTCCTGGAATGGACAAGTGAACCCCATGCTTTATCAAAATGTTTTTGGCCAACAAAATAATAGGCCAGAATGTGAAATCTCTATTATTCCAGAAAAATGCACCCCTTATTGCCAACCCTTGGACACTACGTTTCATCGCCAATTAAAAAATTTAGCTCGCAGGATTATTAACTACGCGGATGTATTTATTGATCCNGACACTACGTTTCATCGCCAATTAAAAAATTTAGCTCGCAGGATTATTAACTACGCGGATGTATTTATTGATCCGTTTGGAGTAAATCCAGAAGACAAACTGACCAGCAGAAAGGGTGTAATCAAATTACAATCCCTCCTGCATCATCAATTGTCTTCTCCTGTATTTAAAAACATGATTAAGTACTCATTCTACTCATCCGGGTTAATAGATCAAAAAGAGAGTTTTAGAAATGTTGAAGAGGTTTGCTTCAATTTTGGACCATTGGACTCGGCTGTTTGTTTGGTAGATGCATGCAATAAAAGAGCTAAATAATTTACATCAGCGACAACGGTTCATAATACTTATAATTGTTTTTTCTTTGATTTTCACACTAAATTGTTCTTCCTAATCTAATTTTTTAGTATCTAGTTCTTAATAATTGAAAAGTTGAACTAGCTTTGGTAATNAGCTGCTAATTCACACGAACCAGCTGACCAAATTAATCCTATATCAGTGGCAACTGCTTTTCTGGAAATCGTGGAGTATCTAGTTCTTAATAATTGAAAAGTTGAACTAGCTTTGGTAATTTTCAAGAGTTAGAATAGTAGAATTAATNAGTATCTAGTTCTTAATAATTGAAAAGTTGAACTAGCTTTGGTAATTTTCAAGAGTTAGAATAGTAGAATTAATCTATAATATGAATTATACGTTAAAAATGTAAAAAGTATAAGCAAACAATAAAATATAAATAGATTCACAAAATCAAGTTGATATTTTTTTAAGTATTACATAACTGTTCATACTCTTCCATCTTATTTGATTTTGTTAGTATGATTAAATAGATTTTAAATTTAAAACACCAATGTTTGACAACAATTTAATCAACTAATCTTTGGATTGAGAATAATTAANAATAGATTTTAAATTTAAAACACCAATGTTTGACAACAATTTAATCAACTAATCTTTGGATTGAGAATAATTAAAAAGCAAAACAAAGTAGTTTTCATATTCTTCATTTACTTGTTACGAGAATTGAAAAAAAAAGAAAAAAAAATCAAACTCTATGTGGATTCTAACCACCGATAGGTTAGCTAAACTCCAACGCTAAAACCACTACACCACCAGACCCGCCATTTCTGAAGTATCTTTTTAACTCTGNATTCGAACCACCGACAGGTTAGCTAAACTCCAACGCTAAAACCACTACACCACCAGACCCGCCATTTCTGAAGCATCTTTTTAACTCTGACTTATTTCTCACTTTGATTTTAAGTTTCAAGATTTCTTACTTTTCAAACCCAATTTTGGGTGACAAGGAGACAACATGGGATCATAAGAATCGTTCCATTGAAATCCTCGTAAAAAAATATATAAAAAAAAGTTAAAGTAAACACAAAGTCTCACCATCAAGCGATGGGTTCTCCGTCAGTTGAACAAGTTTAACAACTTTTGTAAGGGTCATATTATCGGTCATATAGGATCTGAAAAAAATTTTGTACTTAGAAAAAATTTTTTGTACATAACCTAATGGAGAAAAACTTAGAAAAATTTTGTGGCCACCGTATCGCCGAATCCAACCANAAGTTTAACAACTTTTGTAAGGGTCATATTATCGGTCATATAGGATCTGAAAAAAATTTTGTACTTAGAAAAAATTTTTTGTACATAACCTAATGGAGAAAAACTTAGAAAAATTTTGTGGCCACCGTATCGCCGAATCCAACCAAATTTAGTGTTGGATAAGTTCACACCACCTTTATTTTCAGTCGAGAATAAATATTAATTAGTGTTGGCTAAGTTCACACCACTTTACTCGAGAAAAAATAAAATTTAGTGTTGGATAAGTTCACACCTTTATTTTCAATCGACAATAAATATTAATTAGTGTTGGCTAAGTTCACACCACTTTTATCTTCAGTCGAGAATAAATTAAATTTTTTTTTTTGGGGAAAAGCGGAGAATGCACAGTAAAATAATTTGGAACATACCGTATAATGGTGTATGGTGTATGGCAAAGTCAGGATTTTTCGACAAGTCAGCCCAGATAAACATACTTTATGGAAACTTTCGGTTCTCAAGGGCAGAAAATAAAATCAAGTTTCTTTGAATAGTGTGGGCGATCAGTGACGCTTGTAGGAACGGTTTCATTAACCTATTTGTTGTTATTTACCATGCGGTCTCTTACCTAAAGTACAACAACATCCTCGATCGTAAAACCTTATTTTCTTAAAGACTCATCAGCAGTCACGAACGTATCCCAACCGCGAGTATGTAAACTTAGATGGGCATACTAAGATAACTTTCCCATCCCATTTTTCGAAAAAATTGTAGCAAAGTTTCTCATAACAAAATTAAATGTAAGATATGTCAATCGATCGTAAATCTTTTCTAGATTAAAAATATAATATCTATTGTTAGTGCACAACACGAGTTTTTCAAAAAAGTTTGCGAATTTCACTGGATTTTTGTTTGATTTTTACAACAAATGTCGAAATAAGCTAGTGTTCTCCATGATTCCCAGTTTGGCCGGAGTCAGAGTCATTCACTCTGAGAGTCATGAGTCAGAGTCATTCACTCTGAGAGTCATGACTCTGACTCTCTAAATGTTGGGAGTCGACTCTCGGAGTCATGACTCTGACTCCTTGAATTTTGGGAGTCGACTCTGAGTCAGAGTCAGAGTCATGACTCTCGACTCCGGAGTTACATAATACAAAAATGAAAAATTGGGTCTGAAATTGAATTTTTTCTATATATTTAATTTCCTTGTTTCTGTTTGCTAATTTTCTAAGTTTCCTTGACAACAAAAAACTAAAAAAGCTACTTTCATCAGGTTAAATAAACAATCCGTAACTTTTTTTAAATATTCTTTGTAAAAATAACTATCAAAATAATATTTGCATGTAAATTTTGTTAAAAAATATTCCCATATGCCCATGTGTGCATGTTTCAAAAGAGTCATGACTCCCAAGTCTGGGAGTCGACTCCCAGAGTCATGACTCTGACTCCCAAAACCCTTGGAGTCAGAGTCATCAAATGACTCCCGACTCCCAAAAACCCAGTCAGTCATGGGAGTCAGTCATGAGAGTCAGAGTCAGAGTCAGAGTCATGACTCCGGGGTCAGTCATGGAGAACACTAAAATAAGCCACTCAAAATTTGACTACAAGTATTTCAATCGAACAGAAATTTCACGTCTAATACGAATCTGGCAACTATTTGTGGCGGCCAAGTCAAATACTCCAAAAATAATTCTATAGATTTGCCAAATTAATTTTGTAAAAATTTGACTGGAACGTCAATAATGCATGTCAGATTCGTAATTTGCCTCTAGTTGCTGATTGCGTGACATACCACATGAACTAATTCTATTGGGTCATTTTGACATTTATTACAAGAACGACTACACAGAAATTCAAGTGGAATTTGCAAATAAGAGTGATTAGTTTGAGAAGTTATTTGCTTTTAAAGTATTCCAAATTTAGGTAATAACCTTTAAAACCTGTAAAATAAATTGAAAAATATATCGTGTAATAAAATGTGCCGCTAAAACCAGGAACTTTGATTAATGTCACCTAATCTTTAAATTATGACTCAGTTGACATAATCGGCTATTGTCAACTCCATTTGACGTTACCCGATTTTTCGGCTCCATCGGAGGTGACATTAAGCTAAAACCACTATGTCCAAATTGTTTTTGAACTTATTTAACTTTTGACGCATAGAAATCCGTTTCAAAATCTTCTGAAGTGACTCTAAAAAAATTTTTGAAGAAACAAAAAAAAAAAAAATTTTTTCTGCAATTTTTCTTTTTCAGTAATCACTTCAGAAGGTCTTGAAACAGATATAAATGCGGGGGAAAAAACTAACAAAAATTTTTTTCAAAAAAATACTTGCCCCCAGTCATTCTACACTTAAGGAGTGTTACTGGCAATAATTTTTGGAGCACCCCTTTCTCCAGCAAATAGTATGGGTCAAAAGCACCTTCCAGTCGTCCCAAAAATACTAGGTGGACTGTNAATTTTTGGAGCACCCCTTTCTCCAGCAAATAGTATGGGTCAAAAGCACCTTCCAGTCGTCCCAAAAATACTAGTTGGACTGTATAACCGTTTGTTCTTACAACGCTTATAAGAGCAGGATGTTCTTATAAAAAGTATATGGCAAAAGAAATTTTTTTTTTCAAAAATTTATAAAAACAAAATCTATACTATAGTATAGATCTTAAATAAAGTTATCGACTGTAATTATCGTCGATAATTTCGTCAAAAATTGGAATTGTTTAATTCTTATTTAAAGTTTTGTAAAGATTTTACAAGAACGACATTTCAACTGAAATGATTTCAAGTGGTACTTTTAGAAATTGAAGATGTGAAAAGATTATTTTTGTTTGAGATTTGACTTTTGCTCTTATATCCAACTCCCACTTCAAAAATTAGCCAGCAAAAAGTAGTTCTTATAACCGTTTTGCTCTTATATACGTTGTTCTTATAACGCGTTAATGTGCCATGCTAAATGCATTAGAGCAAACCAAACCTGCAAAACTCTGCTCTTATAACCCGAATGTTCTTATAAAGGATGCTCTTATAAACGCCGTGCACTGTACTTAGAAAAATGGGTATGTCACATAAGAACACACATGGGCGTTTGAGGTTCACCGAATCCGAACCCAGTCCTAAGAATTTTTGCCGCACCGTACCCGAACCCGAACTAAGTCCAAAGAATTTTTCCCGCACTGTACCCGAACCCGAACCAACTTCAAATTTTACTTTAGCGCACCGAACTCACACCGAACATCTCTCGTGTGATGTCGTTGTAAGAAATATTCTTCTCCAACATGGTAAATCGGAGTTCGCAAAGGACGTATTTCAGTTGAAACTCCGCTTCATAGAAGTGATGGTAAAAACTTCCACCGTAGCATGCTTGGTCTAGAACAATTGCTTCGAGGCCTACTGCAAACTTTTGGAGTCCTTGGTACATGAACCGTAGTCTCATCAACTTGGAGAGTAGAGAAATGTTCGTCAGTTAATTCATTATTGACTTGTTCCATTATGTCAGTCAAGAAATCGTACGTCAAACGCTCATAACGATCAGACTCTTCTGGATCTCCACCAAACGCTTCTCTGTAAAAGTCTTTAAAAAATACGAAACCTGTGTCAGCCTTTGTGGCCTGGACAATGATGTTATGGAAAATGTCTTCATCAGGCTGAGTCTGAATCATTTCACTGTTAGAAGAAAATGTTGGAAGTACTGTTGGAATTCGACATGGATTGATCCATTTCTGCTCTCTCATGACTTCGACTGTGGCGATGATATGATGTGGAGAAGATGTGGCTTCGTTGAGCACCGAGGATGGTGATCTACTGCTTTCTCCCGGTGTACTTGGAAGAGGATTTGACGTTGTTGGAATTGGAATCAGTAGGAGCAAGATTCCGAGTTAATAAGATATAAAATGATTGAGATGTGACGAATTGTGGTGATTGTTTTTCCTAACCAATGGCAGGGAAACGACGACGTCTTGTTCGTAACAGAATGATTACTAAACGGCATCTCAATAATTTGGATGTTCACTAAAGTGCCTTCTGAAGGGCACTGATGAATAAATTTTCAAAATTGATCAATTGAAGACATCCTACTTTTTATGATTTTTACTAAATACCAATTAAGAATTAAAACGTCAGGTACACATCAACAACATGACCATTAGTCAACACATAATAATCCATTTTTGCCCGTTCAAATTCGAAATGCCAGAGTAGTAAATATAAATTTTAAGTAACTTACCTTATTTTCGGTTGCAACAACGGAATTGGTCGAGTAATTTACAAAGATACCCTGCACCCTCAACCGAAACCAATAATAGACGGCTTAAGTCAGTAAAATTGAATCGAAATCGATAGATAATCGACCAGAGTCAAGGTACCCGATCTCGAACCCCAACACCGATTCCAAAAAACACGACACAGCCCAGACGGCAATACAGTTCTCTTATAAAATTTACTTTACTGACAAAATTTGATTACCTAACCTCACACCTAACAACAACCTAACATTAGCAACCTAACGTAAAAACTTAAATCGAACATAACAACCTAAACATAAGCTAAACTAACCTAACAACCTAACCTAACGCTAGCCTAAAAATAGGCTGTAAGTAATGGACTGTAAGGCTACAGTTTAGACTTCACGGGATTCAAGTCCATAGTACACTGGAACACAAAACACATAAGTACACAGTANAACCTAACGCTAGCCTAAAAATAGGCTGTAAGTAATGGACTGTAAGGCTACAGTTTAGACTTCACGGGATTCAAATCCATAGTACACTGGAACACAAAACACATAAGTACACAGTAGATGTATACTGGGTCTTATCTTATAAAACTCTGACAGGTGACATTTGCGACAATTCTGACAAATTTGTCATTGTCATAATTAAATTCGATCTTATAAAACTTTCATGACAATTTCTTGTGACAATGACAATTCTGACAATAACGTCGGAATTATCATCATATGACATTTCGAAAAACTTAGAATTCACCCATTGTCACAGTCACTGTCACATTAGCCTGACAATCTTGACCGACCGATTTCGGTCTGTCACGGGAGTTAACAGTTAATTATTTAGTAATTTAAAACTAATTTCTTTTCACAACTCTATTTGCGAACGATTAACAGTATAATCAGGAAAAGGTAAGAACAATTTATTAGATTTTGTAAATTTAAATAGTGTCAGAAAAGTAATTTTTTTCATACCATTATTCCTTACCCTATTACTTTATTAGATACCTAATTCCTTAGAAAATATGGATGTAGAAAAAAGTAGCGATGAAGAAGAACCCGAAATGAGAGCGCAACGTGACTTTAATGAAAGAATTAATTATAACATCCAAGGTGATATAATTGAAAGAGTACTTCCGAATTTTAAAGGTCATTGTTGTTTAGAGAGTTACTTGAACGAATTGGCCCTTACCTCCTTCATCAAACCTTGAGAAACAGCTTTAACTCCCGACCAACAATTGTTAACAGCGCTCCATTGGTACGGAAATGGAGGCCAATTGGACGGGGTTGCTGCTTATGCACGGAGTCTCGAAACATACAGTGAGGTTGGGGTATACATTTGGGAAGTGTTGAAAAATTTCTAAGTTTTTTTTCAAAAAAAAATTTTTCTGGAATTTTGAATTTCTCCACGAATCAAGATATTTGAAGAGACTGTTCCAAAAAAAAAAATTCAAAATTACTTAAAACTTATCATTTTTTTTTTTTTTTTTTTTTTTTTTTGGAAAAAAACTGTTCCAAAAGTTTTCAAATGTGATGATTTGTGGAGAAATGCAAAAATCCAGAAAATAAATTTTTTGACAAAATAACTTAGAAATCACCCCCCCCCAAATGTATACCCAACCTTACAGTGCAGAAATATATACACAAAGTAGCCATACTTTTGGTACGTTACGTGATCCAAAATGAAGTCAAATTTTACTAAAACCAATTTAAATTTAAACAAGAAAAATAACATTAGATAAAAATGAGGAATTTAAACTTTTCCCCGCCTGACAATAATTACATGACAATTGTCAGATTGAGACGTTACGTTCATTTCTTTTATAAGATCGAAATAAATGTCACTTGTCACTGGCAAGAGGAATTGTCATAATCAAAAATGTCACCTGTCAGAGTTTTATAAGATAGGACCCTGGAGGTCAGAAATTACTACGCAGCACAGATGTAACTCATGCCTAGCGCACCCGCACCGGCACGCGCACATAGTGCACAGGCGCAAGGTCGCACATTCATCCACTCGCGCACCTTCTTAGTACAGAAAAGGCGCACCTTAAAATATTTAATTGGCGCAATCGCACACGCACGCGCACCTTCAGAACACCAAAAGGTTGCACGCGTACCTATAGGAAATTAAAACGACGTACCCGCACCCGCACTCGCACAATGGTTGTCAACAAAAAAGAAAACCTAAATTAAAAGGCTAATCAAAACCTGAAAAAATCTTTAAAAAATATAACCGACATAAATAGTACTCAACTGCACGCGCACCCGCACCCGCACATTAAAAATACTTCAATGGCGCACACACCCTCACGTGCATCTTCCCAATATCAAACGTACCATACCGTACTCTACAAAATTGAAAAAAACCCACTTTACCCGCACGTGCACATTGGAAGAAAAATAGTGCACCCGTAGCGCTCTCGCACGTGCGGATGCGATTTGCGCCGCACTCGCACATTCAGCGCACCAAAAAGTTACATCTGTGCACTGTTAACACCGTTGTTGCTGTAAAAGATTCGGCTTCGAATATTCTTTTTAGTTGGTAATTAATTACACGTACACCCACATTGGGGTCTTTTGTTTTTAAAATCAAACACCGTGCCACGTAGAAATCACAGACTTTCCAATTTCTTTACCTACACCTCCTTTGGAAAACAACGATGTTCAGGGTTTCTTCATTGATTACACGACTAATGAGTCTGGAAGGAAAATGTGAGAATAGTTTACTAATAAGGACACAATTTTCATTTGCTGCTGCTAAGATATCACAATGGCACCAACCTATTTTACTAAAAAATAATTTCGTCTTGTCATGTACTCATGTTCATGAAGTTCTCCGATTTTCGCCTTCTCTCCAACGCAAGTGACTCTAATATTATTTATTGGATGAATGATTTTTAAAATTAGCCTTTTGGATTTTGTTTTATATGCAGAGCCTGGTGTTCGTCACGCTGGACATGCTAAATGGCAAAATATTAAACATACTAAAATGAGCAAAGATCAAGAGAAGCAGGTGTTACGAGGAAAACTATCATATTCAATAAGAACAGCTATAAGAGGTATGTTGGATACTTCATAACATTCTAACCAACTAACTTTGGACCTTACAATCAATTAATATTAATTCGTTTGTAAAGAATAGAAGGCGGGAGTGCAGACCCTAAACTGAACAAGCTTCTCGCTAATGTAATAGAAATTGCTCGGAATAATCAGGTTCCAATGGAAAATATTCAAAAGATACTTACAGATTCTAAGGATAAGGTACTTGAATTTTGAATTACCCAAAGATTTATAAACTGTTGATTCTGAATTTAATTTATGGATGAGCAGAATAAGGAACTGAAGTTGATTCCATTTGCACTCAAGGGACCTGCACAGGTTGTCATTATAATTGAAACAGAAACTGAAAACTCAAATAGAACTAGGCAAGAACTGTCTGCATTTGTCAAAAAGAAACAGTAAGTTAAACTGAATAAAAGGTAATTTTCAAAATTTATTCAACCTACTGGTTTGATTATTTTCAGATTTACAATAGGGGACGTTTCAACTGGACTCTATCAGTTCAAACATAAAGGAGTTATATTGTGTTCTGAATATAAAGGGAATACTATTGGCGAAGAGCAGTTAGACGAAGCCGAGGCCCATGCAATTGAATGCGGTGCTGAAGACGTAAGCATTCGGAATTCTTACTTTGAATACGGCAATGTTCTTGAATTTACAACTGATCCATCCCCGAGTAGTTTTTATCCAGTTGTAAATGCTCTGGAGAAATTAAATTATAAAATTGTTTACAGTGAATTAGAGTATATTCCATTAAGTACTGTAGAGCTCTCTGATGCCTACTTAGAAGCAGTAAGTGACATTTGCGAAAAATTGAGCAGTCACAAAGATGTGGTCAAGCTCTTTGACAATATTATATTCCCTGAACAAGAATGTTGAAGAACAAGTTTGTAAGTTAATAAAAAATATAACTTTGACAATTTAAATTCAATTACAAAATCAACCTGAATGGATAGGGCTTTAGAATGTAATCTAAGCGATGCAAATTAAGTAAGGTACACTTAACGTATTGGAACGAAATTTGGGAAATGGTATTTATTCAAGCGTTACAGGAGTTATCTTACTCTTGTCTTCCGAGTTGTTTGAGGTAATTAATAATTATGGAACCAAAGGTTTGGCTTTGGAAGCTTTTGCTAAAAGGCATTCTAATTAAATTTTACTCAAAAGGACATATTTCAATTCCACATACTCAATTAGGTTGGTTGAATATGATTGCACTGACTAGTTATTAAAAATGTCCAAGGCATTATGCTTTGAGTCAGTCAGAACTATCCTAGTTGGCAAATCAATTCCAATAAATTGGGATTAGATTTCATAAAGCAAAGTTATTGCGATATAATAAGAAGGCTAAATAGTAAAATCCATATATTGAGAATTCAAACAATTAGTTCTGAGGCCGTTTAGATAATACGACAGAACAATAACTGCAAAACAATAAATAATAAGTCAAACAGATTAAACATAATAGACATAACATGACCTGAATGATAATTAAATCCACAGATTCTGACAACCGTTGATTAAAAAGTAAAAAGTAAAACGGAGCTTAAGGTTCTTACTCGATTTCACATCATTACATTAGAAGAAGATGGTAACGCAAGAGTACCCGCATGGTTGCTAACACGTTGTATGGAAGGGGTTGTTGTGTGGGGGAGCATCACGGGGAAGTCACCATCCGTCCAGTGAATCAAATTATGCTCAGGAAGTTGTGAGGCAGTGAAGTGATCCTTTAGCAACATTTGAGAGTAGTTACAGTGCGTCACATAAGCTTCATTCTCTCTTCCTGGGTCACAATTCAGACGGTAAAGATCTAGGAAGAAGTTGTAACAAGTTTAGAGTTGAACTACTTTGTATCCGAATAATGAGTGAATTTTATTTACCTCGCAGAACAGCTGAAGCCCACAATTGTACGTGAACATCAGGAATTTTTGAAGCTAGTTGCATTGCAGGAGTCACCATATTCATACTTTCTCTACTGTTTCCTAGGGATAGGAAAATATGACCCAACAACACTAGAGAGCAGGATGTTAGACGGTTGAGATCTTCGGCATTTGCCATTTTCAAGCTTTCTCGCAAGTACCTCCTTTGCAATGACAATATCAAATTTTTTTTTTGCAAACTTGTTTCAATTGAAATTAAAAATCTAGAAAATATAATTATTAGGCTAACTTGGCATCATTGTATCTTGCTTGGAAGAAAGATTGGAGTCCTTGAACGTAGTAGGCAGCTGCTCTTAAACTATGGGATGCAGATGGCAGAGTTTCCGGGTTGATCCTTTCCAGTAAACTTTGAAATTCAGGCTCTCGTTTAGTTCTAAGATAAACTATTGCTAAGTTCAAATGTACAAATGTCCACAATTCTCGTTCCTGAGAGATCTGAAAACTCAACGAGTGACTGCCATTAGATTTCCAAGTTCCGCCTACTATGATTCGAAAAAGAGATTTCATTCTATCTATTTTTTACTTTCATACCTGCAAAGCTGCCGAGAATTGAACTTCAGCTGCCTCCATACAGTTCATTGACATTGCATAGAGACCAAGGAGAGTATGAAGGGGAGCCTTATGAGTAGTGAGAAGACGTGGATGCTGTTCACAAAGTGCGCAAGCTTGCGAAATTTCCTAAAACAGGAATATGAATAGGATAATTTCATTTCGTATAATGAAAGATTTTAACTGTAATAATAATTGATAAGAGCGTACTTGAAGAGCTAAGGCCTTGTTCCCCATAACTAATCTACACATAATTATTTGCTCCAGTAGAAGAAGTTGGAAGGTACTGAGTATCGGTTGTTGGTCATATACTACAAAGAAATTTACAAATTCACACGTTAAAGCTCGTATTATGATAAATTTGTCTCTTCGTTTTCTCCACAAAACATACCTGTGCTTTTACTTCTTAATTTTTCAATCTGGATAAGTGCCTTGTCGGTATATTTTTGTGCTTTGTCTAAGTAACCTCCTTGCATAGAGTGCATAGCTGTAATTAGATAGACGAGTACACAGAGATGCTCCTTGGGCATCCACATGAACATGTCCCCCATATTCTCCGTAGTCAATTCTAGAACCACAATAATATAAATCAAACAGCCTTTCCTTGGCTAGGAGTGAGTATCAGTACTTTATTTTGTCAAGGACATCGAACCTCCTTTTAGATTTACAAATTTGATTTCGAATTAATAATTTTTACCTTCGTCTGACGGCCATGTTGGTTGAGTAATTGTCTGTATACTTTGTTGAAGCTGCTTCAGGCTTGGTTTCACACTTTTTATTTGACCAGCCATCAAATAATGACAAACCTGATGAACAGAACAAAAATTGACTTAAAATTATTCCCAAAATTATTTACCATTAGTAACATGTGTTATACCTGTAACACCAGAAAGAACACCTTGAGATATTCTTTTTGATGAGGATTACCTTGCCAGGCCTCAACCAGTAAACTTGCCTGTTGGAGTAATGGATGAACTTCTTGAAATCTCTTCGCAATGAGCAGAAGCTGAGAATGAATAAAATCTCCAGATTTAGTCCAGCTACACAGAATTTGATCTTGTGCCAAGATTTTTTACCATTGCTTTACTCAGTAAAAATAATACTCGAGTGTAATGAGCCATTGCGTATTCTGCATACTCAACACCAAATCCAAGTAAACTACAGGCGGATGTATAGTCTCTTTCCGATGCATGAATTTGCTAAAAAATATGAGAGTTTGAATAGTATCAAAGCAACTTGTTGCATGTAAATTCTACTCACAGAAAGTTGGAAAATAAGGCGACAGTGCCAGTAGACATTTCCGTTCGACAGTTCCACTGCTTTTCTTAAAATTGGTTTTGAAAGATTTGATTGGCTGAGCTGTTCATACACGACAGCTAAAATACTAGCAGCTTCGAACTTAACCTCGTCAAAACTAGCTATTGTTTGTGACAGGGTCCACTGTAAAGAAAGAACATTACATTTGAATCTTAAGACTGTTGTTAAAATACATGAATTGAATGTTGTGTTACCGCTTGTTCTAAATGAGTCTTTGCCAGATCAATATTCTTTGTATATGTGAACAAAATATTTCCTAGTTGTAAATGAGTTCTGGCTTCGACTCTGGGTGGCGGTTTGAAATTGAAGACTGCTTGCAGACACTGTATACAATGCTTTACATTTGGTGGATTGGAAGTACGAAAATGTTCGGCAATTCCCAGTAACGATAGGTACCATGCATCTTGATTGGAAGCCATGAATTCTCGAAACTCAATCAATCAACTCTTTCAACTTTCCTTTCCTTGACCTGCAAGTACTCAGTAAGCGAATTGAAGGAAAACGATTGATTATTAACACCTGATATTAATACCTTGATTTTATCGATGGTTTCCCTTCAGGCAATTCAATCCTTTAGGCGCATCGCAAATGACTGGTTAAAATATGATAATGATACAGTCCACTCACTATGTCTCTGTTGACGGATAAGGAATAATGTGCTTTTGCAAACAGATGTCAAGGCTCACTCAGGCAGCTTTCTTATTTATTTTGATTTTAACAAAATATGTAAATTAGTCGAGGACACTCGATCTCTGACATTAACGACAAACTGACACAAAATAAACATCAAAAGTCGGCATTCGTTCCCTTTTCCCTCAATTTCGCTTCACTCCATGAGACGTATTCCATTTTCTTTGAAAAGCATATGGAAGTGTGAAAAAGTAACTAAGTAGAGTANCGGATAAGGAATAATGTGCTTTTGCAAACAGATGTCAAGGCTCACTCAGGCAGCTTTCTTATTTATTTTGATTAACAAAATATGTAAATTAGTCGAGGACACTCGTTCTCTGACATTAACGACAAACTGACACAAAATAAACATCAAAAGTCGGCATTCGTTCCCTTTTCGCTCAATTTAGCTTCACTCCATGAGACGTATTCCATTTTCTTTGAAAAGCATATGGAAGTGTGAAAAAGTAACTAAGTAGAGTAAAATTTTTAAAAAATAAAGAGTAACAATAAAACCGTTCTCTGACTTAAAAAAATTTTTTTTTCATTTCCAATTAACATAGTCACAAGGTAGAAAAAATTATGACTAAAAAATTTAGAAATCGGATGTTAATTAGCAGTTTCATTCACATATTCCGTCACTGCATCAAATAATAAGCCATAAGAATATCCGCACACAAATATATGTTTATTTAACATTAAGTCTATTTATAACACAGCTATTGTTGTGGTAAACTTTTTTGTATTGGATAAACAAGTGTTATAATTTTAAATTCAAATCAGATTATTTCAGTTACCAAATGATTAATACACGTCACAAATCTTTCGTCTGGAAAATAACATTACTTGATTACTACTGTAATAGTTTTAAGATTAATAATTAAGATTTAAATAATAAGTCGGTTGCGCGACGTTTAGTTACTAAATATTCAAAGTAACCGTACGTCATTTCAGTGGAAAGAATATTTGTAAATTTTAACAAACATTAAATTTATTCTGAGGCATTTTTACCAGATTTCTTAACACCCTTCAATCAAATATTAAAACAATTATTTCGTGCATTATTTAAAATAATTCCTTATTACCCCGTACAACAACCTAGTACAATATTTTATTTTTCATAGCAGAAATTTCTTATAAAGATAATTCTCAAAATTTTCCAATCTAATTTATAGGGTTTGGTTTAATCATTTAAGACGAGATCAATATTGTATTGAATAAAATTAAATGATTCTTGTTATGGAAAATTAGTAGAAAGCACAGAAAGCGTTTACCAAATTTTTGGGTTTAAATTTTAAAGAAGAATATTTACAATTAATTAATTTTAGGCAAAGTGCTAGCCCTAGATTCCAATTTCTTGTTTTGCGTCTCACTTTATACTAATTAAATTTCTCAAACCATGAAATTCAACAATGGTAAAAAATATCATAAAAAAATTAATAAGTTGTCTAACAAAAAGTAACGTGAAATCACCTTCTCATACTTCCAGATGTTGTTCAAACAAATCATAAGGATTTTTTTGAATTGTACCAATAGTGAGCGAAAGAGAAGTGTATGCCGATTTTTACTTTAGTTTTATTCATTATATTGTCACTCATTCACGAGTGACATTGGCTTTCTCTTTACTTAAACCTTATGACTTAGCACCAACAGTAACAGCCACGGGTACCAATCATTGTGTTCCACAGCGTACGTGTTTGGGTGCCCCACAGGGTATCTCACCACGTACCCAGAGCTAACTAATCAGATTTCGAAATCCATGTGATATCTGTCAACGTATATCGTTATTTCCAACCATAGAAACGAAATCGTTTAATCTAATAAATTACTAAATCTTCTATTCCGTGTATGAATAAATTCTGAAGCGAATGAATATTTCCGTTAATTATAACAGAAAAGATATACTGCCAGAAGTTATAGTGAATGGAAAAACGGCATAAGGGAACAGTAGTCAGATAACTAAAGTGGCAGAGAGAATTTACCAAACATTGAGAGATAGCAATCTGTTCAATGAGTACTGTCTATTTTGTTCAAAGTTTCGTTACCTGAAATAAAACCGATCCAAAATTAAGGAAGAGAGCTCAAATTAGAAAGGATCAATTCCAATTTTTTCAATTGATTGTGGTGAAACTCCTTCTATTAGTATGCTAAATCAATCGAGCAGAAATTAAACTAGAATCAAGATTCATGTGTATGAATGAATATACAAAATATTAATAAACATTATTTACTAATAACATTAGAAATGTTGATAAATTAGTCTGTCGTCAGATGAAACCTAAATAAGGCTTTAATGATATAACACCACAGTAGCAAAGAAACTTAAAGTATGGATTTAACAAGTCAAAAGATCATGACTAACACTTAACAAATTTTTAGATTCTCCGTTACAGCTATAAATGGGACCTTTTCATTTTAAATTTTATTCACTAAAAATTTAAATTGTTAAAAAATTTTTTAGATGAACACATTTGTTTCGGTATAGTCATATTCAATTTCAAATCTCTGTACCATATTCATAATCAACATAAACCTGTGGAAAAACAAGTTTATCTCTTAAGATTATTTTAAAAATATTATGCTATAATCTCCGGATTATAATTGTATAAATCATGTCTACAGACAGAATTATTGAAGAAATTATGCTCACTTTAGCTCATAAAAACTTATTCTATTGTTCAAGTAGCCAAAGCCGATTTTGTAGTACCTGGAGCGGTACCCCACATTTAGAAAAATTATCTATCTAGTGAGGTACCCAGTCAGACATCAGTGGCTTTTATTAACAAAATTTTGAAATTGGTATCCTAAAATTTGAAATTTGCGGGATTAAAAGGAGATTCAGTCTCAATGACTATTCAGTTTAGTTTCACTTTCGTACCAGCAGCAGTAGTAGCGTCATAGACGAATGAATAATTTTCAAGGAAATACTCCACAGATAGAATTTAAATCAGTGAAATATGCTGGCTTATGCTTCACCGAAAAAGGAGAAATGTAAAACATTCTTCAGATAGGCGATCTTTGAAAAAATTTGTTTGGAAGAAATGCCTTGGGTAAGCCTGAAAGAAAATGAAGAATATGAATGAAAAGTATTCCGCTGAAGAGCTTACGTTGAAAAGTAGAACTGAATGAGCCATACTACAAAATTTAATGGCAGAATCCTTTCCTTTAGGTTAGAAGAAAATTCTGCGGGGAAGAATAAAAAAGTAAAAATGGTCGGAAATATATTTAGTTCAGTTTTGTCTGCAGAATTATGTTCATAATATCCGTCGGTGAAGCGACCAAAAAAGAACGTCAGGATTCTCCGTCCACAGAAACAAAGTATTACGCCTAGAATTTTTCTCATCGAAGAATTTCTCGATGGAGCACAGAAACATACAGTCGACGGACAACATTTCTTCCGTTATCCGTGGCAAATTGTCACGGTGAAGCTGGGGCTTAAGAATTTATCAAAAATTCAATACGAAAACGATGATTATTTAAGTAGGTTACGGTAGAGTGTAGTGCGGCATTCTAAAGTATTTTTAGTGTTTAGAACAGTAATGTGACTATGTAATGTGAATTTATCGAATTAAGGACTTTAAGCCGTAACACACTATTGGCCGCGCAGACTACTAGGACAATAGCTTAGTGCGTTGTGATTGTGGTGGTAACCTATAGTTAGTGTAAAGTAGTTTTTCCTGTTCATAACTAAAAATTAGTTATTCATCATTAGCAATGGGCATATTCTCACCACACTCTGTCAAATTTATATAAAATTACTAAATTAAATAAACTACATTTTTTTTGAGTTTACCTTTTGATGGTCATATCTGTTTTAGTTTATTTTTAGAGGTAATTTTTAGATATATTTAGTTTTAGTTTTTGTTTATTATTGGGTTTTTGTTTGGGTTAATTTTTTAGATTTTATTTCATATTTTTACACAGTTCAACTTTTGGGGTTTAATTTTAGGTTTTTAATTATGATTATTTTTAAACTTTAGTTTTGTTTAATTTTCTATAATGTATAATTAGCCTACTTTTTAGGTTTTCGATTAACTTTATACTTTAAATATGTTAGGCTTATACATATTTTATATTTTAGGTTGTTGTCAGATTCCTGTTCTTGTTTTCTGGTTGGTTTATTTTTTCAGGTTTTATCAAAGTCTTATGATATGTTTGCTTATAAATTTTTAGTTAAATTTTGTATTTTTAGTCAGGGTTTATTTATTAGGTTCTTGCTCAGGCTCGGGTCTAATGTTTGCTTTTAGTTTTGCCTTTTAGGTTTTTAACTTTAAGTGTATTTTGCATGTTTTGTTTATATTTCTCGACAACTTTTTCTGACTTGTAATTTCTCAGGTTGTTGTTTAGGTATTTATTTTGATTTGAAAAATAATTACTATCACCACGAAATTGATTGGCGAGCTGAATAAATATGGATTTGAAATATTTATATCGGTCTTCAATTGCACTCACACATATGCCACTTCATGTACCCAAAAAATAAATAAATCACATCTGCAGCCCGAAATTTTTAAGAGAACTAGAGCATATTCTCTCACTAATATCAATTATTTATAATTAAAATAAAAAATGATGACAAGTTGGGATTTAAATATAACTAGTGTTGCGCATGGCTCAGCTTTTGGCGTGAGCCAGAGCCAATGGCTTAATGAGCCATGAGTCATGGCTCACCCGAGCGGTGAGCCAGCTCATGAGCCATGGCTCTGGCTCAACATAAAAAAAAATTTTTTTTTCTCGTTTATTTGCACATTTTGCTAAAAGTGAGAATGACCTATTGAGAATAAGCCAACACAAATCATAATTATGAACTGGCTAAAGGCAAATTGACTTTCAGTGACCAAAAATTCCAAAAATTAAAAAAAGTGATGATTTGGAAGAAACAAAATGAAAAATTAGAGGAAAAGTGGAAGAATTTCGGCGAAATGTTGAGCCATTGAGCCATGGCTCACAAGTTTTGTTGAGCTGGCTCATGAGCCATTAACTGGCTCTGGCTCAGAAATTTTTGTGAGCGAGGTCGAGCCAGAGCCAGAGCCAGAGCCAGAGCCAGAGCCAGAGCCAGAGCCAGAGCCAGAGCCAGAGCCATTGAGCCAGCTCATGAGCCAGAGCCATGTGAAACACTAAATATAACCTATAATTTGTTATTGTTGTTAAAATTGACGGACGACAGATGCCCATGCATGATGGTGGGAGGTACTAATTAGTACAATCGTAGTTTATCGGACTCGGAAGCCTTGAGTAAAGAAGAACAAGGTCAACAACAGTGTTGGGAATTCAGTTCAGTTTATTCCAGTTCAAATCAGTTTATTTTTTAGATTTAACTGAACTGAACTTAAAAAGTATAGTTAGCCCGCTATCTTCTCCGTTACTGCCTCCTCTAACTATTGGAACTTGAATGGATAATGAAAGCTGAACAAATTTAAAAACAATTTTATTTTACTAATAAGCTAAGAGAACAAGTCTAAATTCTTGCTCAAAATTCTACTTCTTTTTTTTTCAATATGATTTTAATGATTGATTTTGGGTTTTGAATTTGTAATCTTGCNTAAGCTAAGAGAACAAGTCTAAATTCTTGCTCAAAATTCTACTTCTTTTTTTTTCAATATGATTTTAATGATTGATTTTGGGTTTTGAATTTGTAATCTTGCGGGCCAAACTTAAAAAACCAGGAATTCAGGTTATCACCCAGATTCAAGTTGGAGGCACAAAGTGAAATAGAAAAAAAACTGGTCACTAAACTCTTAAAAAAAATTTGAAGTTCATATAACTGAACTGATTTTGAAGTGGTTAGAAATTAAAATTACTGAACTAGACTAAACTGGGAGAGATTTGAAATTAACAAATTCTGACCTAAACTGAAGAAGAGAATAAACTTTAAGGAAAGTATTGAACTCAACTGGAAGAAAACTGAACTGAACTGAAAACTACCTTGCCAGTTCCCAACACTGGTGAGGAACATCTAGACGTTAAGTTTTTTATACAGAAATTGCATGGAAATTATTAAAAATTATAGATTTTTTGAAAAATGAGTTATCGCCTATTGGAGTTGGAGGAAGACGACCATCTTCAAAGTGTTGGGTTTGGCTTCCATTCATTGTACTCCGTTTTTTGAGCAGAAGGATTGATTTTTTGTGGTTATATTTTGTTTTCTTTTGGACTGGTTGGATATAAGATTTTGGGTAAGATTGGTTGAGTCTGGCTGCATTGGAGTGAGAATAGAATAATTAATTATCGGGAAGGAAGAAGGAGGGGATCTGTTTGGTTTTGGGGTCTTTTCTTTGGTTCGTCGTCGTCTCCTGTCGGCCGACGACCATCGCATCATCATCATCAACATCATCTTTCCCAAGACTGGAAAAAGAGTGAAAGAGGAGGCTACCGAAGAAGACAATTATTCCATTTGGATGTTTTGGGAAGAAGATAGGGTTACGGTATGCCTCTATCCTCATTCTCAAAAAATAAAGGCCCACAAGAGAGAAGGATCGGAAGAGGTTATAAGTTGTTGAGCTTATAAAAGCACCAGGACCAAGGGGAACAACGGAACCACCAAACTCACACACGGCAAGACATGCATAGACGCCAAGAGCCATTGACTCGCCATATTGACTCACATTATCTACAAATCACCACCCCATCCAACCAACGACACAACTAACTGGAGCACTGACCCACCGACAGTGACCTCCCACATGTACACTACACATCTGACCTCATCTCCACCATAAACTACACGTCGAGGTAAGTAGACATTCCTATCCTTTCTTATACTTAACTACTATCTACATCAACAAACAACCGGGTTATTTTTTTTTATCTTTTTTTCTTTCTATTCTCTGTCTTCTTTGGGGTTATAAATCCTAATTTAACGAATTAAGTTTTTCTAGTCTCAATCTAATCATTAGTTCAGTATGAACTTCCGGTTTATGCTAGGCATTCTAATTACTCTAACTGACTAAACTAAATTTAGCAACAATAATAATTTTAGAAACTTTAGCTTGTAAAATTAGAATTTTCAAACGTAGTAAATTTTATGACTCTTGTAAGATAGCATGTTACTATGCTTTGCGAATTTTTATAGCAAAAAATTTCATTACTACACACTACTATCTAAACCGAACCTTAGGAACTTGTGTAGTAATGGGAGGAACTTTTGCTGACTTGTTTAGTAATCAGCACCGGGTTTGTTTCTACCGAATTTTACTACACACATTAAACTGAATCCAACACGTTGGAAGTAAGGTTAGGTTATCTAATTCATGACCATTAGTTAAAAAATTTCGATTAGATTCTCATTTTCGACTCATGTATTATCCTGATTTGAAGCTTTAGTGCTGTTTATTAGTTTGGGTTTGGGTTAAATATTTTTGGTCTGAAGACAAACTTTAGTAGCAAGGAAGCATGGATCATTGAAAAGTGCCCGAGTGTATAGGTCGACATGTTTACTTTCTCTCCGATAATGCAACGCATAAGGATATGATGAGGAAGGACCTTTCACAGAGAATTATGGATAGGCTAGCTAACAATATTAGTGATGTGACAACTAGTTGACTAAAGAGAAATTATTGAGCATAACTACATGATGAGTAGTAAAGGCAAAAAATAAGAAACCTTGGCATGGCTTAAGCTGACATTCATATATAGATAGGGAGTAAGCTTATGTATATCTGATACCATGCCGAATAGGTGATTTGTAAATTGAATTTTTCGTATCCTTTGGTGTAAGTTTTAGGGAATTAGGAGGATCAATACTTGAGTTTCCTCCGTTTAATGAGAGCTGGGTGATGGAAAGTGAGTTCCAGAGGAGTAGTGGGGTCTTCCACCTCCCGTGTCGGGGTGTCCCTTGTCAGCCGAAGATTCGGATCTCTCGGTCTTCTCCATTTGCAATAAGAAAGTTCGGGTGTAATGTTGTGTAATGAAAATGAAAAAGAAAGAAATACCTAAGTTTTTAGAATCCCGTCTCGTCTTCTGCTCATACTCACAATGAAGGAAAATGAAACGAGGCGAGGGTGAGGTAGGTTGAAGGACGGAAGTAGGAGATCCATTAAAACAACTGAAATTCTGACAGATGAGGTTACAAAAATGGCAACACTCACACAACTCCTTTTTACAATCAATACATTATAAGCAGTGGTTCGGCGGCAAGTTAACTTAATTTCTGAGCTTTTCATAATCTTATTTCATAAACTTTTTAATTAACCTACCTGGTGATTGGTGTTGGTGAAAAGAATTCTATCTATTAACATTCGACTGTATTGAAGTTCAGAATTTAAAGTTTTTGGATAATCTTAATTGATTCAATCTTGTGGAACCGGTTCGGCATTTGAGGATTTTTGCTTTATCGAGTGGTTTGTGCGTAAGCATTTCAATTTAATCCTTATATTAATTTCGGTAAAATAAGAGCCTCAAACCAATAGTCACCCACATAGACTGTCTAAACATTGTAATCTAAAAGTATGTATTAGCAGTAGTGAGCCGTTGCTGCCGATCTGCTTGTGTTTATGGGAAACAGCTTGCTGTCAGCTGTGCAGAGAGTCATAGTTACAAAAAGCTGAAATTTTAGCATAAGTTTTTTTTTATAGAAAAGATGGGTTTCTTCGGGTTTCTTCTACTATTAATTTAAATATTGACGCATAATTTAATAACTTTATCCGAAATGTGAAGAGTTATGTGTTCAATAGGAGGGATGTAGTACCAATGACCTAAAGCTGGCAAGGCATAATAGTATAATGTATAGGCGTTCATTATATACATACAACATATCACGTGTAGTTTCAGTATGATGAGTAAAACTGAGCCAAGAATTAAATTGGCTAATCGTACAGTCCAAAAGTACTGATTAATTTCAGTTTAATTTTTATAATTCTCTAGCATCAGCATGTTATAAGCAAAACCATTGTTATTTTGCAATAAGACAAGCTTATCAAATGCCATTGCTGACGAAAATCTGTCTATGCATTGCGTAGTAAATAAACTACAATCAATCGAGAATACAATTACTTCCAAAAATCCTTAATTAGCTAGGGTTACAACATTTTGACATATGTGAAGGAATCTAGGAATCTGGGATGATGTACTCTCGAACTCTTTCTGGCTTGATATTATGATACAGTCAGCCATTTTGGTTGCAATTATAATACCTGCGCTGAGAATTAAAAGTTAAGTTTTTTTTCCCCACAGCTTGATGTGTATTGAACTCATTTTTTCTGTCCCTTTTGTTGTTTTAAAAGAGGAGAGACAGAGACAGGCGTCGTGACGAGGCTCGACGCTCATCATCATCTCCCAAAAACACTCCAAGTTGCATTGCAAGTGAACCTGATTGGTGTGAAAGTATCTGATTAGGAGGAACTCGTATGATTCTGCTATTCTCAAACCCAAGCAAACTTAACCCTTTTCTCTGCCACGGGAGACGGGAGTCATTCGTAATAAAATAAAATATAATGGATGAGATTAATAAGGATGGAGGAGAAGGAAATTTATTGACGTGTCACAAGGGGAGGGAGTTGAGCTAAAGACTCTTTTTAAGTGGAATTTCCGTATATGCGTGGCTTTTTAGCACAAAGTACTATTTATAGGAGTATAGCTAAAAACCTTGTGCAGATTTGTATGTGGTCTAAACTTTCGGAGCTTATTTTATTGATCTCTCTCATTGATTTTGACTTGTCTTTCTTGAGTCAAGTCCGGAGTCCTTCTCTTTACAACATTATTAGGTACTACTCTTCTGTTTCTCTTTTCAAACAGATTTGTGGTGTCGGATTCGGGACTGAGTCATCAGAAACCATGGAGGACGTCGTGGATCTAAGTGTCAAGTATGTTAGTTTAATAATATACTAATTTTATTTCTCAATGACTTGTAATAAACGTCATGATTCAGAAACACCCGCTACTATTACGTTGTGGTCGTTCTAATTTTTTTATTATTGTTTTTTTTTTTTTTTTTTTTTTTTTTTTTTTTTTTTTTTTTTTGTTGCAGGAAAAGCAGTGCTAGTCCTCTATCAAACCAAGCTCGAACTCCCACTACACCTAAGGCGCCGAGATTAGACCTACCAATTCTTGACCAGTCAAGATTGGAAATTCCAATGCCAGTGGCTTTTAATCATATACCTCCAGCCATGGCTGGTCTCATTCCCCAAGTTCAAGTTCCTCATGACCTCACGAGACTCGTAAGCATGCTGAGAGAGCGGGAACGAGAGGAAGCTAGTAACAGTGCTACGACCCTTATTACTGGTACCCATAATCGAAACAGTCCAATGTCAACTGCAGCTCTCTCAACTTTATTACTACCTCAATCTCGCCTCACACACAATGTCAGGAAGCAACACCATGTCTCAAGTTTGAAGCGAAAAAAGCAACAAGAGGATAAAGATGTCTTTCAACACCTACACCAGCTTCACGTCTCTTCGTGTCACCCAGTGAGACGGAGTTTGAGACCAAGGGCCGAGAGGAGTTATGCCGAAAGTCCAGATATCGTCGTTGATTATGAGGATGAGCCACCGAGCAAAATGAATGGAATTGCTTCCATAAATGGGAATGGATATGAGAATGACGATGAGGAGTCGAATAATAGTGACTACGGAGAAATGCCACCGCTGCCCGTAATAAAGGTAACACGTAAACTCAATCTGAACAAAGTCAAAAGGTTTTATAGTTCAAAGCAATTGGTCTGTTAAAGCTTTCCCCCAACTTTGGTGAAAAGTTTGTCTAATTCAGAAAATTTTGAACAAGGTTTGAGGGGGGGAAGGGATTGGAAACTTTTAGGTTTTGTAATGTAGGTTTATGAGACCACTTGTGTGAAAACGTGTGACTAAATAGTTCAAGGCCCAAGTCAATTATATTTGTCGAGATGCTTATCGGAATCGCCACAATTTAAAAATAATTAACTCAAAGACTTGTGTTGAAGGGTAATAGAATAGAATGTGGCCATACTAAAAGATGTTCCAAAAGTTTGGGTNTAACTCAAAGACTTGTGTTGAAGGGTAATAGAATAGAATGTGGCCATACTAAAAGATGTTCCAAAAGTTTGGGCTATTGACTTCGTGTCATTGGTCAGAATATTGAAACACACATTCAATTTAAAAAGTCACCCGTTTGATTTCTTCTAAAATGAACCTGGAATTACGAATCTAGTTAGAATAATTTTATTTTTATTTTAGGAGTTGNTAACTCAAAGACTTGTGTTGAAGGGTAATAGAATAGAATGTGGCCATACTAAAAGATGTTCCAAAAGTTTGGGTTATTGACTTCGTGTCATTGGTCAGAATATTGAAACACACATTCAATTTAAAAAGTCACTCGTTTGATTTCTTCTAAAATGAACCTGGAATTACGAATCTAGTTAGAATAATTTTATTTTTATTTTAGGAGTTGAGTCCAGAGGAAGTAAAAGCAAGAGAACGTACTCTTGAGAAACTACGTGAAAATGTTCGGAATGAAGAAATGAAGCTAGTCCTTTTGAAGAAGTTGCGTCAGTCACAAATGATGAAGGAGAATGTCTCAGTTTCTCAATCACCCAATAATTCTTTAACCAATTCTAACAACATATTGGGAACTAGTTTATCTGTAACCGGTGTTAATTCCATTGGAGCTCCGACCTTACCACCCACGCATTCACCTGTACACAACACCAATCATGTGGGAATTCAAAACCTCCATGGCGTAAACCTAGGAAGTGGAGGTAAGGGACGTTCTTCGCCCAAGCCTTCTTCTGGAACAAATCTCTCAATCAACCCCAACCATGGGACACCGGCTGGACATCTGAGTGGACTTCGCCTAACACAACAGGGGATCCCTGGAATCGGCCTCTCTCCTCAACAAGGGAATAACAGTCAAACTCGACATCAACATAGCTCACCGGGCAAGGGTCTCAATTCATCAAAAGTACCTTCCTTGCTCAAAGGGGTAAGCGTATATTTAGTCATAATTTAATACCTTAATATCCACGAGAAATTAACTTCTGACTTATGTTGGTACTCAACACAAGTGGGTCATGGAGTTGACGACTCGTGGTAGAGTAAATCAGTTGCTCAAATTACATTGATAATTGACTACTATGTCAGTAATCTCATGCGAGGAACTAATATTTGAATGATATTTAATATGTAGCGCATACTTACTGAATAGATCAATTAGTTCATTCATTTTAAGTTTATGATTGTATTCATTTAGCAACAACAACCACAGCAACCGACATCACGCAGTGGTGGCCCTCCAAATTCACATCACACGCAGTCATCTATACCTCCTCTCATGATGCCCCCACAACGATCTTCATCAAGTTCAATTTCTCATAATCTCCTTTTAGCTCAAGCTCAACAGTCCTTACTTCGAGGTAATCAGTGCGACAATTAACTATGATGACTGGAAGTAATTTAATTACTCATGGTTCGTTTGATGCCAACTGTATACTAAATCTTAGGTTCAAGAAACCAGGTGCCAGCGTCAGCATCAAATATGATGCTAAATTTTGCCGGTGCTCCTCCTGGTGCTATTCCACCACCCACAATTTCACCTGCGATGGACAAATATGAGAGGCCGAAAGAAGCCCACTCTAGTTCTGCTTCAAGCTCTCAGCAGGTAAATCTTATTTTGTTGTCGTTCATAAATTTTCAAATATGCACTCATAATAACACAATTCAATTCTATTTCTTATTGCTAACTGTCTCAGCTATTGGGTAGCTCGAGTTTAATTGAAGGGAAATTGGGAAGTGCTTGCAGCACTCCTAACCTCGGTGGAGGATCCATGTTGCTAAGTCCAAGCACAGGATCTAACTCCAATATTAGCAGTGCTTCGAACTTAGCTACTAATCTGAGTGTTGGTGTTCCTTTGGCTCCAACACTTGATCAGGTATCACTTGAAGCTTTCACTTTGTTGTCACCAGGGTCTCGTTCTTGTCTGCATGCACCAGGCATTTTTGTAGAATAAGAAACCAAGAGTGCTTAAGTTTGTCTTGGTAGAAGTTAGTATTTTTCTTAATTTTTTTGCAAAAATATAGTTGAGGTAGAAATTGCCATTATGATGATTTGTCTACTGCACGTGATACTTTTACCAATTAGACTTTTAGCTTTACGAGTTTTCTCTTTGTAAATTTTTTTTCCCCTCTTTAGGCAGAACGTCGACATCGGTTAGCGACTACAGGTGAAGAAGAACGAGAAACTCCTGCTCAGAGGCAAGCCGCAGCGAAGTTAGCACTGAGGAAACAGCTAGAAAAAACTCTCCTTCAAATCCCACCGCCTAAGCCCCCACCTCCAGAAATGAATTTCATTCCTAACCCATCCAATATGGAGTTCTTAGCGCTCATCGGACTTGAGTTTGTCGTGGATTATATCACAAAGGATCCAAAACTAATCCCAAAGTATCCAGAAGCTGTGTTATGTAGTCAATGCAACACGGATTTCTCGAGTATGTGGAAAGTAGACAAAGGTAAATTATTGGGAGTATTATTTATTAGAAATGATAAATTATTCACAAAATCAGTACTTTAGTTTTTAATTTATTTTTAGGTAAAATAATATGTGAGCAGTGTGCGACGTCCAATGCGAAAAAATCTCTAAAGGCCGAACACACAAATAGGCTAAAGACAGCGTTCGTCCAGGCACTGCAGCAAGAGCAAGAGATTGAGCAACGCTTAGCTCAAGGTGGATCCTTGACCGAAACGTTGGGTAATGTCGGTACTTCTGTCCGAGCGGGATCTACCCCTTCACCAAATCATACTGTGGTTGAACGTGATCGTCGCTCACCTCAAGTGATCTCATCCTCAACAACTTCCACTAGAAATCGCACTCCCACTCAGTCTCCTGGTTTGGGTAATATTCCTTTAGCTCTTCCCGTCCGTGACAGAGACCGTGACAGAGAGAAGGAACGAGAAAGGGAACGGGAACAGAGAGAGCGGGAAAGAGAACGAGAACGAGAGCAACGAGAACAGAGAGAGATGCGTGAGGCAATTTCTGCCATCACTGCCGCTCAACAGCAACAGCAGCAACTTGTTCAAAAAGAAAGAGAAAGAGAAAGTCACAGTTTGAGTTCTAATATGTCAGGTCGAGATAGAGGTGGTTCAAGTACAAGCAGATCAGCCGCAGTTGCTGCTGCGAACGAATCCCTCAACCTAAGTACTCACAATCAGCATCATAATTTTAGTCAACAGATCCGTCATGAAATGGCCCAATTAGCACAGTTGCATGAGCAGCAGTTTCAACAACAACAACTTCAGCAACAACTGCAACAACAACAACAACAGCGCCATCCTTCCAAAGGAAATTCTCGAGGGAGTAGTGGTGCGAATTCCTCGAATTTGAGTATGCGTGGAGAGAAGCGGGAAAGAGAACGTGGAGGTGAGGCCTACAGACTCGAACGAGATAGAGAACAGAGCAACACAGCCTCGTCCATTCTGAGTCAAACACTAGCACAGACTATGGCCAATCAATTCATGAGTCATAATATCCAGAATATGAGTATGGTCCAACCACCAAGTTCGAGTCACTCGTCGTCACAAAAATCGAGTCAACCATCTGGTAGTAGCCGTCGTGGACCAAGGAATTCCGACCAATCCTACAAACAGCCTACTGTGAGTCTTCAAATATCAAATTTGAAGTATTTTCATATTACTTTAGGATTTTATTTAAAATTGTAATTTATAAATTGTAGATGTCAAAACAGCAAAAATTGGATGCAGAAGCAGCTGCAAAATTTGCCAGTGCCATGGGGATGCCTGGAGCCACTTCAGGTGGAGTTGGTCTAAATCCCACAGCCGTTGCAGCTGCACTACAAGCAGCGGCTCATCAGCAAATGCTCCGAATGCCTCAAAACCAACAAATCCCTGCTCATCTTTTTCCATCTCTTCTATATCCTTATCAAATGGCGATGGCTCAGGTATAATGTCCAATTCATCAGACCAAAAAAAAAATCTATATCAGTTTATTTCTTTTGTTAAAATTGACGTACTTTGAATTATTTTTAGGCTGCATCAGCATCCGGCAAACCACTGCCACAGGCCTCACTTGCAGAATTACAAAGACAAGCTGAGAATCTACAGCAACTCCAACGCCAATACCTTCTTGACATGATTCCCAACTCAAGAAATCTACCACAAAATTGGAAAACGTAACTTTAGTAGGAACTAATATTGATTTGACTCTTTGTGGTGATAAATCTAAAACCACTTCAAATATCATTGGACAATTGAAGATTAACAACCTCTCATCAATTCAAATTTGTCCTTCATGTTCAATATTTGTAAGGAGAAATTTCAATCAGAGTTCTTTTACTTCACAAATCCGATGGATGTCGAATACCGACGAATGTCATTAAGTTTATCACAATTTACCACCATTGTCAATCATCGTACTTGCTCTTTCATTTGTTCACTGGCAAACTGCTCCTATAGTTGTATTATCTCAACACGGTTGGTTTCATCATGTTGATTAGTTATTACAAAATTTAGATATCTTTTTTTAAATATTTAACCAAGGGTGCAAAAAATTACAACTAAACACACTATTACAAATTGTACAAATAGTTGAAGTAGTAAGAGGGATTAGTAATTGAGTAAACTAAAATCTCTACTCAGAGAATTGTAATAGGAGCAGCCAGGAAGAGGAAACAAAAACTGGAACTGACTTCATAACCCTTTGATTGTAATCTTCCCACCATTCGCACAAAACCAACTTAACCAGAGACGTGTGATTATCCTTTTACTTTTTTATACCTTCCGTATTAAGTAGTTTTCGCTGACTAAAACTGACCGGTGGATTTTTAACTTTTTCAGGGTTATATTTTTATTATCACATGACTTGCTCAAATTATTTTCGAATCTTATATAAATTAGACACTGATGACTATTTATTATCTCAAGTTAATTAAAACACGTTCAGTGATGTAAAATTGTATTCCTTGGAAGAGTTGTATTGATGTTTCCTATGGTTTTCACCAAAGATTCGTTGTAATGAGACACAAGAGACTAAAAGACGTACACATGTTGTTACCCCATCATCATCTCTATCCATTCACGTAAACTTAATAATTATAAATTGTGAATAGTTTTATTGTAAATTTATACAATTGATTCTACTGTACATTGATTCTAATAATTATTTAACGTAATCAAAATTCTCTGCATTAATAAGATAGTTTTATTTCTCATAAATAGTTATTATGTAGATGTAGGCTAAGATGGATAGCTCGGAAGTTGTTCATTTTTTTTTCTAGAGTTGTTCATGTTGAGGCGTTGAGGGGTTCCAAACGTTAAGGATTGAATAATGAATAAACATTCAAAATTAATATCCGATAATACATTGAATGATTCAATAATTGAATAGACTTCAATTTTACAGGTTTCACAAAAAATTTTTAATTCATTATTTTCACAACTTGAAAATTTTATAAAAAATTTTGTTGTGAAGACTATAAAATATGAGGCATTTCATTACTCCAATTCGTTTGATTTATAAAAAAAAAATTTAATTTCAGTATGAATATGCATAATTGTTGGTCATACTTGTTTAGTTTCGTTTTTGTTTTAACCGGAAGTATGTTTAGTCACTTTAGCGTCGTATGGGAGAAAGTCAGGCTCAAATGATTCTTATTTTCGTGTAGACCTTGTTGGATAGTAATATTATTAGTATTCGGTATGAAGAGTTTAAGAAAAGGCAGCGCAGACACGAAAAATAAAGGAAGGGGAACAATTACATCACTCCGAGCGTTTCAATTGGTTAATCCTAAAAAGTGGGAAGTACTTCGGTCTCTACAACTCCGCCTTCTTGATTCAGGGGATAGATACCGGTTGCAGTGAAAGTGAAAATGTTCTTGCGTCTCGATGCTTTCTCTTTCACTCAATTTTTATTATTTCTCAACGACATTTAACAGGTAGCTCAAACAATAAGTCTGTCCAGTGGACTTTCTCCACAACACCTAAAAAGATCCTATTGTTGGAGGTGACAGAATTGATTAAAACTTAGCTATTCAAATTTTTAAAATTTAGTTAAATTTAGTTTTTTTTTTAACTTTTAACTACCGAATGGAAAAGAAAGGGAAAGTGAAAGTTAATCCAAAGTTCAGAATGTGTGAACATCCACCAACAGATCATTCTAAAGAAAGTACTTTCGCTATGGGTTACAACAACAATAACAATGGTCAGAAAAATCAAAAATCTCATGATAGCTCCATTATCCCTTCTAAACCAAATCATGTAAGGTTTTTGTTTTAAGTAGTTTTTTTTTTTTTTTTTTTTTTTTCAAAATTTTTCTATAAATTTTTATGAAAAATGATAAAAAATTATTGAATTTTTTTTTTATGAACAGGTATCAGCAGTGATGCTCTTCGGTGTCCCAATTGTTTCCCTTGTGATGGATGGGAAAGAAAGACTCTGTTTGGCTCAAATTTCCAGTACACTCCTTAAAGAATTTAGTTACAATGAAATTCATAATCGAAGAGTAGCACTAGGAATTACATGTATTCAATGTACTCCAGTCCAATTAGAAATTTTACGAAGGGCAGGAGCAATGCCAGTGACTTCGAGACGATGTGGAATGATCACAAGACGAGAAGCGGAGAGACTTTGTCAAAGTTTCTTAGGAGACCACGCTCCACCACAGGTAGTCATTATCTCAGTCATTATTAGACAATTTGAGAAGAAAAAAAAAATTTTTTTTCAAAATTAATTACTAGCTTGACAAAAAAAAATTGAAATTTTACACAGCTTCCAGAAAATTTTGCATTCGATGTCTATCACGAATGTGCTTGGGGATGTCGTGGAAACTTTGTCCCTTCACGGTATAATTCTTCAAGAGCAAAGTGTATCCGATGTTCCTTTTGTCAACTTTTCTTCTCTCCGAATAAATTTATATTTCATTCCCACCGTCTACCGGACTCAAGATATGTCCAACCGGATGCCGCCAATTTCAATTCTTGGAGAAGACATCTTCGACTCTGTGGTGATCCACCAGAAGATATTCAGGTAAAGTTTACTTCAGTAATCCAGCAATTTTTTTTTTAAATCTAACATTTCAAACCCTTTACTCAAAAAATATTTATTAGAAAACAATAACTATTGAACAAGGTTACAGTGTCCGCTGATGTAGTGATTTTTTGTAAAGCGAAATTTGAAAACGGAACTGTGCAGGCTTTAGGCTGGAAGATAGGTTAGAAGATTAGATACAATAATACAAAATTATTGTGCTGAATATTGGCTACAGTGAAACCAAGTATAATGCTTATCAAACCTTATTTATAGCCGAAGTTCACTGTATTTTGGTTTTAAATTTTACCTCTTTAAATTCATACACTACTAGAGGTCAATGACCCTTAAATAATTTTTCTAAGTTTTTTTTTATATCTCCTCTCCAGCAACAGTCACCAGCAACTCAAGGACAAACTACCCCACACTCATTCCCAAACATCCAATCCAAAGATACCAACAATCCTCCTAATATATCAATTAGTGACGATGTTATGGCTACAGCACAGATTGTCCACGCTTGGGAAGATGTCAAGGCCATGTTCAATGNTATATCTCCTCTCCAGCAACAGTCACCAGCAACTCAAGGACAAACTACCCCACACTCATTCCCAAACATCCAATCGAAAGATACCAACAATCCTCCTAATATATCAATTAGTGACGATGTTATGGCTACAGCACAGATTGTCCACGCTTGNAAAGATACCAACAATCCTCCTAATATATCAATTAGTGACGATGTTATGGCTACAGCACAGATTGTCCACGCTTGGGAAGATGTCAAGGCCATGTTCAATGGTGGGACACGAAAGAGACTTCTAGCAGCTCATACATTTCCATCGACACCAATGAAACGAAATTCTCCACCAAAAATGAGTCCTGTTGGATCTTATGGTAGTAATGGTGACAGCAGTACTTCAGAAACAACATCATCTCCACAATCAACAAGACAAACCCCATTACAACAACTTCATGCAGGAAATGGACAACAAATTATTCGAAATTCTGGAATTGAAACAGGAAGTTCATCAAGTCAAAATTTTATTTCTTCAGTTTCTGGATCCACACCACCATTTCTAAGTCCAACAGGTAGAATTGATGGTATTTGGAATCCTGGAATATCCGGTGATAGAAACTGTCCAATTGAAGGATCACCAATTCAAAATCTACCCCTTGCCATTCATCCCTTATCAATACCCTGGTTTCGTCGACCACTCTTTCCTTTTTCTCACCCCTTTGGACCAAGTTGTAAATATTTAGCAGATGGTACCGTTATTCCAGAAACAATACAATCTTCAGGAATCAACAACTCTAATCGATTACCCTCATCCGCATTTAAACCTGTTGTACAACAATCAAATACAACACAACATATTTTTTCAACTTGGTTAAATAATTCAGGACTTCATGGAAATTTTATTTCAATTCCTGAAGATTTATCACTTGGTTCTACTAATACTAATAATTCCTCTACTCTTAAATCAACAGACTGTCCAAATTTTATTCAACAAAATTATACTACAAATGTTGGAAGACTCATTGGTTCAAAATATGATTTAAAAAATCCAATTCTTATAACTGAATCTTTAGAAAATCGAAAAAATCAAAATATTATACATAATTCAAATAAACCTGAAAAAATAAGGTTAGAATTTGATGAATCAAGTAGTGAATCGAGTAATGAAGAAAATGTTGATGTCGTTGAATCAACAACAGATAATGAAGACGATAAAGAAGAATCTAGTAACAAAACTTTATTGTCACCATATTCAAGTAAGAAACGATCTCTTGATGTCATCGAAAGTGATGAAGTTGACGTTGACAGTGAGGACGACGACGACGTTGATGTTAATATTATTGAAGAAGAAGAACCTCATAATCCTATTGGTCAACAAGAAAAAAATAACATTTATTCAAATAACAATCATAGAAATGGACTTTTATCTAAAAGAAAAAAACGACTTTGGGATTTTGACACACGTTCAAATCGTCTTGAACGTACATCCGACTAATCAAAAATTTTCTCAGGGGTAAGTTTCTTAAGTTTACTAAAACATTATACAGTTGAGTCATAATTAAAGTTTCCACTACTTAATTTCGAATTATTTTCATTTAGCTAAAGAATAAAAATTCTACCAAAACAAAAATAGAGTAATTATTTAAGAATAAACAAAATTTGTGCAAAATTCCGAATTAAAAAAGTAAAGGTTACATTTAGAATTTCCATTTGAAAACCTTAATTACTAAAAAGAAAGTAGAAAGTGATAGATTAACAAAAAAAAATCATATAAGTTCTCTCTTTACCTAAAGTTAAAAGGTAGCTGAGAGAGGATTGGTTAATTAGGCACAAGTGAAAGGAGTTTGATGAAAAGTGTGAATTTGAATAGATGCGGGAATTTGTTAGTTGAAGTGAAAAGGGGGTGGAAGAGGTTGTGTGTTGAGGGAAGTTAAGTAAAAGTAAACACTGAAAAATGGTTTTATATAAAGAACTTTATAAAGTTGAATGAAAGTCTTCTTATAAGGACTCAATTCCTTAGGAAAATCAGTCTTCCATGATGATCAACATAATGAATGATGAGAGGTGGTCTATTTTCTATTTTTTTTTTTTTTTTTTTTGTTTAATAATATAAAGTTGATAAAACCTTGAGATAGTCTTTTGATAGTTGTTTTTCTAAGTTGGAGAAAGTAGAGAAAGTGTCAAGGGAGTAATAACCACAGAGAATGGATTAATAAAGGAGAATTATGATGATTCAAGGGGAGTAAAAAGGCATAAAGAGAAGTCTTTTAAGAGAAAGATTGATTTCTCTCATGCAATTATCCTTCCTGATGACATTTAACAAGTCAGACTCTCCTACTAATAAGTACACATGAAAAATAAAATAAAATAAAAAAAAATTTTTTTTTGGAACAACAATGTCTAGAGTTAGCTAATAATGCCACTACCTCACTCAAAAATTCAATGAGGTAATCATATTAAAAGGTTAGTTTGACAAACGATGGTATGCTTGACTGCCTTTCCTTCCGTTTCTCCCTTTCTCTATTAGAACCAACTACCACTCAAATAACATTTGATTAAACGTCCATTCAAATCCAAAAAACCGTGACGAGTAATAAATCAAGAGTACAAAACCCATCAAAAACCTTAAATTTCACNATTAAACGTCCATTCAAATCCAAAAAACCGTGACGAGTAATAAATCAAGAGTACAAAACCCATCAAAAACCTTAAATTTCACTTCAAACTAGGGCAATAAACTCACTTAGAACAAACTTAGAACCAAACTTTCACTCTTGTTCAAAATTAAATTAAAAAAAAAAAAAATTAAAGTAATTATTATTATTAACCCTCTGGAAACAACTTTACAACTCTTTTTATTATTATTATTTTTATCTTTTTTTTTTTTTTGATGTGACTTATTCAAACTTGTAAAAAAAAAATAATAATAATTTTATTTTTATTTTTATTTACCTAACTGACCAAAATTTGAATTTTATAATGCAATTCGTTAATTGAATATTGATAATTTTTAACCATTGAAGAACACAACAGGTGTGGACGGTGTGTAAACTTAAACTTCTTATTTGTAGACACCTTTCTCTCTCTTTTTTTCAACACCTCTCTTTCTATCTAACTTATATTATAATACATATAATACAGGGTGTTTAACATTTTTTTTCACCCTAAAAAGCATGACGTCATTTTTCACACTCTTTTGCTGGCAGCAGCATGGGGGGGGAGGAGCTACGATGAAATTGGAGAAAGTGGGTGCAAAAAAAGATTAAACACCCTGTACTTATATATATTTTTTTCTCTCTGTTCTTAATATTGTATGAACATTATGTATTGTTGTAAATGGATTAGAAAGTTAGAAAAAATAATAATAATGTAGGGAGTTTATAATAATTAAAAAGAGACTCGCCCCAGTCATGGATGGATAGTTGAGACTATTATGACCTGAATTGAAAAGTAAATTTAATGACAAAAATTAATTACATTGTAAAAGACTAAAAGACATAATAAGAGTTTTAGCGAGTCACTGTGACTGTGAGAGAAAGCTTGTTTTTCTCTGACTTTCTCTTTTGACTGATCGTAATTAAAAAAGACTTATTTCTATTGTATCTCCTACTCCTTTTTTGGATTAAGTTTGTTGTTCTTCATCCAAAAAGTCTCGAGTTAAAAGTGTCAGGATTTTTGAGAAGACTTGAAGATACTTACAGAGAGAGAGAGAGAGAGAGTGATTTTCGAAATAGAAAGAGAAAGTAGAGAGAATTGAATTGTCATGGGATTAAGTCAAGTGAGGGAAAAGAGAAAGTAACCATTTCAAACCATAGACATGTAGATGAGAAACTAAATGCAGAACACGTCTCATTCTATACATTATCTTTACTCATCCAAAAACATATAATTTTATACTAGTTTTTTTTTTTTTTTTTTTTTTCTTAACAAACATTACCAATGACTCTGAGGAGAATAACAAGGTGGGAAGACGGTCATTTGACGACAAACTTCATTTCCTTCCTTCTTGTTTCTTAAAATGAGAATCTCAAGTGAAAGGAAAAGAGAAAGAAAAGATATTTGGTCTCCTTAATGTGTCATTTAAAGACTTGAAGCTCTTCAATGAATGTTAAAACTCTTATTAGAAAAAGGGAGAGAGAGAAAAAAAAAACTATAAGAGAAAGTCGACATTTGTACGGAAGATAACTTAAAACCTATTCTTACAACTTTTACCCTCTTACAGACCTAGTAGTCTTTTGTCACTATAAACTTTCCAATAAGACGAACTGAGCATGTAATCAATTTCTTTTTCTTTATTCTTAGAGTCTTTACCAGAAACTTGAGCTCTTTCACCTCATTTCAAATTATTTTGAATTTAATTCGGTCATTTGTACAACTTTGCTTTAAGATAATGAAAATGAAAATATATATAATTTTCATNTCTTTCACCTCATTTCAAATTATTTTGAATTTAATTCGGTCATTTGTACAACTTTGCTTTAAGATAATGAAAATAAAAATATATATAATTTTCATTTTTTTTTTTGTATAATATGTAATGTATAAATGATAATAGTCTTTCAAACCACAAATAAAATGATCTTGAGAGTGTCGAATTATTATTATTAAAATTAATTATCATCCCTTATCGCTTGTTGTTTTGGTTTGTNAAATGATAATAGTCTTTCAAACCACAAATAAAATGATCTTGAGAGTGTCGAATTATTATTATTAAAATTAATTACCATCCCTTATCGCTTATTGTTTTGGTTTTTTCTTATTTATTAAATGAGGGAAGAAATTAAATGAATTATTCTCATAAAGGGATGATGTCTCTCATCTCATCATCCCTTTATTTGTGCTTTGATTCATTTTTTTTCATTAGTTTTTTCTCTTGTGATCAAGTCACTTTTTTTTTTTCATTTTTTTTTTCTTTTTTTTTAGTTTTTTAGTTTTGTATTTTTATGGAGATGACCCTTCATTGTTACTCTTTTGGTTCCACTTGACTCCCAAGAGGGTTAAAAACAGTAAAGACCAAAGAGAGCCGATAGCACTCTTGCCTAACAATGGTATTAAAACATTAGAGAAAACCATAATATTAATCCATTTTGAAAATTCCATTCATCACATAAATGGATCTTGACTGGACTTGAGGCAGAATTGAATTAAAGATCCTTAAGACCCCTTTGTCCAAAATTTCATTTACAATAAAAGATTCAAAGAATGAGCTCAACATTATTGTAATAATATTATTAACAAAACTATTGAAATTTAACAAAAGACTTGTTGGAGAGTCTTGTTATTTCATATTCAATTTCATTAGTTTATGAAAGGACTCTCTGAGGACATGACAAGCTTGTTTTGTTGTCACAGCCCCTTGAGCACCCTTTACCTTTTTTAGTCTCAAAAGTTGAAAATTAATCCTCTAATACCTCTAAGCTCTGAGTAGATTCTTATTAATCTTCTAGGNTTTTAGTCTCAAAAGTTGAAAATTAATCCTCTAATACCTCTAAGCTCTGAGTAGATTCTTATTAATCTTCTAGCTATTTCAATTTTATTTCATTTAATTACTTTCTAATACATATCTACATAATATAATATTTTATCTAAAAATAACCTTACAATACATGTTACGTTACAATTTTTAATTTCTAGTGAAAATGTAATGCAATCTTGTGAGTAAGAAACTAAAATTGGATAATATTAATTTAATTTAATTGTTTTTTATTTTCAGATTNTTTTAGTCTCAAAAGTTGAAAATTAATCCTCTAATACCTCTAAGCTCTGAGTAGATTCTTATTAATCTTCTAGGTATTTCAATTTTATTTCATTTAATTACTTTCTAATACATATCTACATAATATATATTTTATCTAAAAATAACCTTACAATACATGTTACGTTACAATTTTTAATTTCTAGTGAAAATTTAATGCAATCTTGTGAGTAAGAAACTAAAATTGGATAATATTAATTTAATTTAATTGTTTTTTATTTTCAGATTNTAATGCAATCTTGTGAGTAAGAAACTAAAATTGGATAATATTAATTTAATTTAATTGTTTTTTATTTTCAGATTTTTGGAGTTATAAATCAAAAGAATTAAAAAAATTAATTAATTAACAACATAATGGAAAGTAAAATATTGAAACTTCACCCTCAAAATCATCAGTTGTATGCTACAATTGTAGCACGTTAAGGAGAAAGTAAAATGTGCAGCAAGCTATTTATTATGTGTATTTATTAATTGGNTGCTACAATTGTAGCACGTTAAGGAGAAAGTAAAATGTGCAGCAAGCTATTTATTATGTGTATTTATTAATTGGTGCAAAATTGTTGTCATAACATAATCTGGGATAATTTGGGAATAAGTTGTACGTAAATTATTTAATTATTTAAAATCAATTTATTAATCAAAATTATTTCTGTTTATGCTATATTTAAGTTGAAATTTAGTATAAAATTTAGTAAATTTAGTATAGAAGGCTAAGAAAAATTAAAAAAAAAAGAAAACTATGTAATAACTGTTTTAATGAATAAGTCTCAATTAAGTAAGCTTTTGACATAAGAAGATGATGTGCTGTGTATAAATGGTAAATGAAAGTGGTAGCTATGGGGATTATTAGTGGGTAAATAATCCTTTACGGATGACGGTGTCTTTAATTTGGACTCAAGTCTTTACGTAATGAGAAAATGCAGAGAATCGCAAAATCGGATCCAAAATTTTTTCTGAGAAGTGGTTTTCTTCTTTTTCATCCAAAGAATAAATTGTTAGATTACAACTTGTAGAGAAAGTATATAGGACTTGAGGGGACTTGGAGACTTTCTCATAGAAAAAAAAATTTTTTTTTTCCCCAAGTATAAAAGATAAAATCTTGTCTATTGATGATTGGTTTGGGAGGATGTGATTCTGATCCTCTCTCTATAAGGCATCTCCTACTTACTCCAAGGACCTATACAAAAACGATCTATTTAAGGTACTTGGGATTATCCTTATTGAATTCAGACCCACTCATCTACGCAATGCAATTCTTCATTCAGTTTCTTTTTTTCTTTTTTTTTTCTTTTTTGAAAAAAGTTTTTATTAAAAAAAGAAGAAGAAAAAAAAAGTCAATAATTTACTAAGAAATTTATTTTAAAACTCTTTAGAATTTAATAAATAAAAAGTAAACCTGTGTAACCCACTCCTTTCCGTGTACTTATTACCAAAAAAAAAAAAAAAAAAAAAAAAAAAAAAAATTTTAAAAAAATTTAAAAAAAAAAAAAAAAAAAAAAAAAAAAAAAAAAAAAAACTAAAAGTTGTTAAAATATTAAAATTTAGGAATTGTATATATAGGGTAATATTATTGTTATTATTAACTGTGTACTAAATTGAATTAAAAATAAACTTTATGAAAACTATACAGTAACTATGTACTGACCTTACTAGTACCACTTCAAGATTATTGATTACATATTTAAAAAAAAAATAATAAAATTCATAAGTTCTCGTTTGAATGATTAACTTTACTATTAAGGAAGGGGTGAATGAATTTTTATAAAAATGGGTCGGTGTAATGATTAAGGATTCTCTTAAATCATGTCACCAGGGACAAGGATTAGTTCTAAATTACAAACGACCTGTAGATTATTAGACTTGTACATCTGACAGTTTGGAGTTTATAACAGATGACTCAATCATTGAATCTAGGCTGAAAGTGAAANATTAGACTTGTACATCTGACAGTTTGGAGTTTATAACAGATGACTCAATCATTGAATCTAGGCTGAAAGTGAAAACATAGAGACTAGATAACAAACAGGGATGATATAAAAAANAAATTACAAACGACCTGTAGATTATTAGACTTGTACATCTGACAGTTTGGAGTTTATAACAGATGACTCAATCATTGAATCTAGGCTGAAAGTGAAAGGATAGAGACTAGATAACAAACAGGGATGATATAAAAGAGAGGGTAGAAAACATAATCAGCGGAACTGATTAAAAACGATTGTCTTTTTTGTCGTGGTGAAGTGGTTTAAGGATGAGAGTACTGAAAAAAAAATAAAGTTACTTTTCATTCAACCCTTTTATTTTTACTAGTATGCCGGATCACAATCAACCCTTTCATCCCCGTATATACTTTCTCCACATTTTATCACACTTTCTTTACATTTACACCCAAAAAGGTACATTTTTACAACTTTGGTACTAAAATTTTTTTTTTTTTGTTTTTGATTTTTTTTTTGATTTTTTTTTTTGATTTTTTTTTGAACGAATTAAAACATAACATTTTTTTTTAATTCGAAGAATCAGTTGATAGGAACTAGGAAGTCAGTATAAATTTTTAGGAGTGAAAGGTTAGATAAGTAATTATTGAAGTTAAATCAAATCATTTATACCAAGGCTCAGCATGAGGGGAAGAGTTTTGAAACATTAGGACAAATGGATGATAATTATTAGTGTCACACTGGCCCCTTTTTTTTTCTTCTCCCAAGTACCCATTAATACTAACAAGGGAGAAAGGTCACATATGTTATTTAGATGTGTAAATTTATATGCTAGATGATCTCCAAACTCCAATTTCCATTCTGTAGTTTCCTGAATCACACTGTAAACATTGGACTTGTTTTTTTTTTTAGTTTTATCGGATTTAGAGAATAGGTCTGTATTGGAGGGTCCCTAGGGTCTAGTAGTCATACGTACAATCACACACATCAGATCCAAATAGCCCGTACCTATCCATAGAGTCTTACCCTGACACACGAATACTATTTGTTCCGCCGATTTGCCTTGATCAATGGCTTTTCATACGCTACTCTACTCTTTGCTTCTCCCATCAAATAAAATAAAATAAAAGGATAAATAGAAAAAGTTTCAAGTTGAGATTTAGAAATAGAATTGGGTAAGTAGAAAGCGTTGAGGCTATCCAGGTCAACCCAAGGGTCACATTCCGACACCATCACCCCACAACTTATTCACTTTATCCTTATACTCACTTTCTTTAAAAAACTTCCCTTCACAACCAAAAACACAACTCCCTTGACATAGAAAAAAAATATATATAGGACCTATCTTAAAAAATTTCCTTGTTAAATCAAACCATGTGGAACTCAAGGAGTAAACTTTTACCACTCTACAAACTTTTATGATAAAGTTTAAATTATTTTTCTAGAAATAAGTTTGAATAATCAATGATAACTTTAAAAATAAATTCGTTTTTTTTTTATGTAATTTTGAAAAAATTACAAGTTAGTATTTAAGTAAGGAGAGTTGGATAATAAATGGAGTAGTAGTGAGTGAGTTAGAAAACTTTCACCAGTAAAACAAATCTATCATAAAGTAAAACTATGGAGAAGGTAATAACTTTTTGTGTATCAAAAATGGATAATAGGATGTATAGGAGGATCCTAGACCATTCCCCTTGGGGTTAAATTAAGACTTCAAGTTGCGTGTTGAATTCAATTGAATTCACAATTGCTAAAATACATCATGCGTATGACCTAAGAAAATAATAATCATTAGCAAAGCGTGAACAAGCAATGCTTTTTCTATTGATGTTGTCAGACGAATTTCCTGAATGACATTCCCTCCCCATAAAATTCACCCATGGATAATCCTCCTGATGGGCAAACGGAGGTATTGTTTTCTACGAACATTTTCCCCAAGGTCAATTCCCCCTTTTCACAATACTCCCCTTCCATGTAAAATTTATACACATTCATATCGAATATACTCCCATGTAATAATCCCACATGTAGACTTTACTCCCATGTAACAAACCCCTTATGTAGAATTTACTCCCATGTACTAATCCCTCATGTAACAATCCCCCCATGTAGAATTTACTCCCATGTAATAATCCCCCAGGAAGAATTTACTCCAATGTAACAAACCCCCTTTGTAGAATTTACTCTCATGTAATAATCCCCCATGTAGAATTTACTCCCATGTAACAAACCCCCTATGTCAAATTTACTTCTATGTAATAATTCCCCATGTAGAATTTACACCCATGTAACAAACCCCCCATGTAGAATTTACTCCCATGTAATAATCTCCCCATGTAGAATTTACTCCCATGTAATAATCCCCTCATGTAGAATTTACTCCCATATAATAATCCCCCATGTAGAATTTACTCCTATGGACAATCCCCACATACAGAATTTACCTGCATGTACAATCCCTTCTCCCATGAAGAATTTACTCCCATGGACACACCTCCCCCCAGAATTTGGTAAGTGTTAGGTTTTTCTTTAAGTTGTTAGGGTTATTAATTTGTGGTAAGATTTGTTCTTTTTACGTTAATTTTAAATAATTTTTTAAGTTCATTTCTTTATAATTATGTTCAAATTAATTTTTTTTAGAGTTGTGCTTTCGGTCAATTTTCTAAGTATATTTTCTAAAAAAATTTTAAATTCTAAAATTCCTTTTAAGGGTTTACTTAAATTCACTTTTAAGGGTTTGTAGTTACATTTTCCTTAACTTTTGTTCAAATTGTTTAAGTTTCTTAGGATATGCGACTATTTTAAATATTTGTTATGCTTTTCTTCAGGTTTGTCCATGGGGAGAATTCTCTATGGGAGAAATGATTCGTTGGGGAAGGCGTAGGGATTGTCGTAAATTCTCACTTTAGTTCACACCATGCACGCGCTGTGTTACTTCATCCATTACTTTATCAACTCTCTATTACTTCATCAAAAAGAACCAAAAATTGTTATTAATTTGATGACTTAGATAACTTGACGATAAGTATTTATCCCTAACTATTGAAAAATTAATAATTATTTGTAATAAGAATGACGTGTTTGTATCATTTGATAGAAATCATAGGTTGAAATACTCTAAAGTTTGTGCGTTATATTTTAAAAATCAAAGTTCCTAATAAATCCCTGTTTAGAAATGAGTTCATAAATTCTAAATTGGAATACATTAAAGTTATGGTTGAAAAATGGAAATTCAATTGTTGATTAGTTCCCAAAGGATTTGAGAACCACGATCCAAACTATGAAGAAAAGCTACATAAAAATTGGAATCCAAGAGAAAGTTGTCCACACTTTCCCTTCAATTTATTAAGAGCAACGAGGTGTGAGTAAAATGGTATAAAAAGTTGAACATTTTACTATCTTTATAAGGGCTCTTGTTCCTATTATTATGACTTCCAAAATCAAACCATGAGATATAATTCCATTTGAAATAAAATAACCAGTCTGACTTTATATAATCAATTTATCACTTTTCTTTACACCTGAGAAGAGAAAAGAGTTTCTTATTGAAATCAACCAACTCTATAGAGAAATATTATTATTCCTTTCTCTACATCCAAACTTTCAAATTCCTTCTCTTAGATTATTTGAGTAAAATTACATTAGGGATTTACGATGGATAAATAAAACAGACCGGAAGGATTTAATTTTGATTAGTTTTCACTTTCTCTAGTTACATAGAAAATTAGTTTAATGAATTTCAATTACATCCTCGCGTCATTTTATGAATAGGTAAAATCGGATCAACAAATCATTGATGCATGCATGAGTTAGATTATTATCTCTCTTTCTATTCGACTCACTTTGACGGTACTAATAAATTTAAGCGACGCGTGTTGCAGCGGAGCCACGGCTATTTTTTATTTGTATTCATGGGTGGATCACTCATTAACCACACACTCATTTTTTTTTCCTATTAACCAATTTTTATTTGTTCTTTTTTCCAGAAAGAATAAACCTAACGACTCTGGAGGACGGTAGCTAACGATTCAATTGCCTGACAAGAAATTACAAATTAAATAATAAAGGAATTTACTACAGATTATTAGATATTTTTGAAAAAAAAAAGAGCAAAATCAACTTTTCTTTCCTTCCATTGTTATAATAAACTGAAGAGTAAAAAAGTCTTCCGTAAAATTCAAAAGGCGTAGGTATTATAATGATCTTAACAATTTAAAAAATATCAATTAATGTAATTTAATTACTAATTAATGTCAAAAAACCAAGAACTAGTTTCTCAGGTTTCAGAAAATAAAAATTCATAAACTAACTTATGAGTGTAAGTAACGTTATTTATAAAAAATAAGCATAATGCTTTCAAGTTATGGTTTAGTCTACGGGTGGTTTTATCGTTCCTAGAGTTTCTTAAAAACTTCTCCTTCTACAGGGTGAACCTGTTTTTTTTTTTTTTTTTTTTTTTTTTTTTTTGAAAATGTTATAAAAAATTATTTATTGTTTAAGATTTTATGTTTTTGTTAATCCTCCTCGTTAATTATACGCTTTCCTCTTCATTGAAGAAAAAACTAAAGACTAGTAAACAGACAAACACTTTATAAATAATTCATTACATTTCTCTTTTCTATAGAATAAGATGAAAAGAGGAAAATGCCAATTATAGGTTTTCAATAGACTACTTTACAAAGATATGAATAACTTGTTTCTATTGAATTTACATAACTTCCACTTTGCTAAAGGTTGATTTTGTCTGCAACTGAAGATCAGAGGATGACTCTATTCAATAGAAAATGAAAGGAAAATCTCCTAACTACTCGTTTTCTATAGCTAAATACTACCTGTAATCTTGGAATTTACCTAAAGCTCTCAATAATTAACATCACGAAAAGGTTTTATTTTTTTATAAAAATTCATATTTCATATGATTCTTCAAATAAAAATAACAACAAACCCATCTTACTGCATAAAATCGAAAAAGTTTTAACAATATTATGCTATCTTGATGATATTAGGAAATTCATATAAAATGACAAAAAAAAGTTTTTAAGAAGACATGTGACTCTCAAATTTAAGTGTCGGTCACATCAATGAAAAAGAAGACGCTCTTTCCACTTTGTCTATCTCACACCAAAAATTATTTACAAAAGAAATGGCGCAGAAAGAAATAAACTNTCTCAAATTTAAGTGTCGGTCACATCAATGAAAAAGAAGACGCTCTTTCCACTTTGTCTATCTCACACCAAAAAATTATTTACAAAAGAAATGGCGCAGAAAGAAATAAACTTTTTTTTGAGCCATTTCGTTTTCGCTTTACCACATCAAAAACCTACAGGGAAAGGCAGAAGTAAGTACACATGAAGGAAGTGAGTTAGATGTGAGTTAGCATGGTGTGAGATCGGGGGTTTTAACCCCCTAATTTTTTCTATATTGTTTTAGAAGAAATGGCACAGAAAAAAGTAAAAAGAAACTCCTTCTGAACTAATGCTTGTTCGACTATGCCGCACCAACCAAAAAGTATAATGATAATCCTTAGATGAAATAGTTGTCAATAAAGGATTTTTTTTCGCTCTTAAATTGAACACTTTATATTTTGCACAAAAATGGCTCAGATGACTTGTTTTGTGTATGACACATCAAAATGGTACTAAAAGAAAGATTGGCGCAACATTATTCGTTTCACTTTTTGATGGTGTGGGATTTCGTCAATAAATAAAATAAATTGAAAGCTTCTTCTTTAGAACATCGTTGTTACCTAAGAAGATCCGACTGATAACTTTTTCTGTTTGACTTGTAGAAAGACGAAATAGCGCAAGAATTCTGCTGAAGATAAATGATCGATCAAGAAATGTCAATAATTCATTTGGTGTGGATGGCGCTTTATATTCTTATCTTATTTTGGCAACTCTGATTAGTCTGACTCATTCAATTGGTATTTGTAGTCCAAAAGTCATCAATCTGAGTCAGGAGCTTTCATCAACTTGACTTATAAGTGAAAACTCACTTATTTTTGGTTTCACTTATAAGTGAAAATTTCTGCGCAGTCGTGTCACTTAAAAGTTCACTTATAAGTTATAAAGTGACGAAAAAATAATTGAGGTAAATTAAATCCTACTTTTATTTTCAAATCAGTGACTTATTTTTCTTTATTAAAATTACCTAATGTCACCTCCTTTAAGCTCCTTCGGAAAACAAACGGTAAATGAAAGTTGGATTTGGCTAAGCGTTGAGTCAGTCGTGACTCAATGAGTCAGGCATGACTCAATGGGTCAGCCATGACTCAATGAGTTAGTCATGACTCAATGAGTCCAAGAGTTTGGAAATTTATATTGTCAATCTTAGATTCTCAAACTCGTAAGTTTTTTTTAATTGATTTTGGAACCTTAACCTTGAGTCAGGATTTGTAAATTATCTAAAAGTTAGATTAAGATTGAATGAGATGGAAGGACTCATTGAGTCATGGGCCTGAGTCAGTTAGAGATTGGGTAGTACTTATGAAAATATTGTTTTCATTGTATGTATTCCATCTTCTGGTGAGAGCTAGAGCTTTTAAGCAAGAAATTTAGAACGCAGATGCAGATAGAGTGAGCGAAGAGAAGAAGATAGACGATAATATTTACACGGTCAGCTGGGTGGGAGGAAACGGCAGCACCACTGCAGTACCAGACTACACAGTACAGTACCACCTTCATTCAAGTAAACAACTTTCGTTAGCAATCTTCTCCAAGGTACACACTTCTGTTAGAGCTCTTTGCAACGAATCAATTACTGCTTCCACGACCAGCTGATTCATAAACAATCCACCTCTCATAACACCAACTCTGTCTTCCTTACATAAGTTGTCTGTGGACACGAATTTAGAGCATTGACCTTCAACTGGTCCGCTAAATTCTGGTATGGTTTCTATAGATATTTAATCCTTTCTTAATTACTAAGTATTTCTCATTCTCACAGCACTAGATTGTCTAATAGATTGGTTTTTATTTGATATTTCAGCTAAGCTGTACTGTTGTTAGACCTTTTTGTTCCTCCCAAGAAGATTATAAGGGAGAAGAAACGTCATTCGGAAGGTCGAGCAGAGCTCAATAACTTTCGAATAAGACGTGTTTGAAATTTAATTATTGTTTATTTCAAACATGGGTTCCAGTGAGACCGAAGCCAAACTAGGTAATTAACTTATTCATTTGTCAAAATTATTTTAGGATGATGTCATTTTGTGCAGCTTAAACCAAGGTAAGAGTCTGGTTCAAGTTCAATAGAACATGTGAGCATGTGACATCAAAATTAGGATATCCTCTCTTTAAATTTTCTGCTTCTATTCTTACNTTCAATAGAACATGTGAGCATGTGACATCAAAATTAGGATATCCTCTCTTTAAATTTTCTGCTTCTATTCTTACACCTAAGCATATACCAATCCAAAGTTTTTAAGTTTGGAAAATTTAATCTGCGTAATTTGCGAAATAAATCCAGAAGGTTACTACGCAGATTAGGTTTACAGATGACAGTATGAAACAACCTTCTTACATTAGGGAATTGGCACCACTGGAAAATAATGCAGTCTCGCGTGTCGAGTCGAGTGGTCGAATCTGTAACCTGTATTTTTATAGACAAATCACATAAGAGTAATTAGAAGTTCATATCAAATTCATATTTGTCTCGTTTTCTTCTAAATGCAGAAGTTATACAGAAATTTGAGAAGAGTACAACAAAGTCTTCAGACACTGCTGACGAAGAAGGAATCAATATTCTCATCACTGGGTTTGGTCCATTTCGCGACCATGTTGTAAACGCAAGCTGGGAAGCAGTTAAACTTATTAATCCAGATGGGATCCCGTGGCCACCAAACATTCCCCGTGGAACTCCTCTTAATGTCACTTTCTGCCAATTGGAGGTGGCCTACACAACAGTGAATACGCACGTCCCAGATTTGTGGGCAAAAAATAAGCCACATGTAAGAAATGTCAGTTAAAATGGAGTAAATTTCTTCTTTAAAAAAATAATCTTCGTCTCGTTTAGCTGACTGTACACGTTGGAGTTTCTGGAATTGCCAAAGCGATCACGTTGGAACAATATGCTCATAACGGTGGCTATTGCTCTCCAGATGTACGAGAGTGCGTACCGGATAATAACATGTGTGTCAAAGGAGGATATGAGCTACTCCAATCAGGATTCAATATGGCAGATATTGTAAACAAATTGAACATTGCAAGTCAAACCACAGGAGTCCGAGCGGAATTATCCCATGACCCTGGAAGGTATGCTTCAAATACCGAACTAACCTTGTTTTATAGTACTCAAATCTTAATCGTTTCATTTCTGATGACAGGTTCCTTTGTGACTTCACTTATTACAGGTAAATTTTTTCGGAACTTTTTCTCTAATGTCTCACCAGACTCATTACGTATATGTAAAATACGCAGATCATTGAGCATCAACAAAGACCGAACTGCTTTTATACATGTTCCACCTTTGGGAAAACCATTTACAGCTGAAGAAATGGCAGTAGCAATTACAATTTGCGTTTCAGAATTTCTTCGACAACTTCAGGGGAAAGGAATGCTAGTAATGGACGTTACGACCAATGGATGAAAGATGGCAATTTGTTGAAATTACAATCAAGTAGAACTAGTATTTTTAATTTTATATTTATCTTGCAAATTTATACAAAGTTCTAGACATGTCTAGAATTTTATCTCCAACTGTTTCTGGCTTAAATTATTCCGGACAGTTTGGAATTATTCAAGGGACATGGTTTGGATTAGGTTTAGGAATTGGAAAGAGTAGGAGGGATTTGGAGTTGGAACAAATGTAATACCTCCCCATTCAAATGAGTAATTGAAAGCTAACATTCACAATTGGAAGATAGAGTGGGTGCGATGGGTTAGAATTCTAATCTGCTAGACATACACTTTTCAACGATACCTTTGATATTAATGCTAGCATTAGATACATAATGTAATGTAATTAATTTTAACGATCAGTTTCAATAGGATTTGATAGATATCGATTGATTGGAAAAAAGATATATATATATCTAGGTACCTAAAGTGAGTAAAGTAGCTTTAACCTAATCAAAATTGAATTAAATAGCTTAATAATNTCGATTGATTGGAAAAAAGATATATATATCTAGGTACCTAAAGTGAGTAAAGTAGCTTTAACCTAATCAAAATTGAATTAAATAGCTTAATAATTATGTAGTCCGTTTTGATAAGTTATTGTTAAATATTTTGCTAAATAGATTAATATTCAAAAAATGAGTGATACGTCAAGTAAGATTTTCTTATTTATATGTAACTGTGATTAAGTTTAGCAAATAAGTGTATCATTAGACTTCCTATAATAGTAGTTTATCTACTGATGAGCGTTGAATGATGATAGTCGATCACTGACCGTTAAATGATTATATATTAATTAATATCTACCGATAGATTGAATCAAATTAATATTCCAAACTGTTCTAGATAATTTAATAATTAGAAAGTGTAGCATCGATTCTGATCTGATAATTCTTTAGCTCAGGTTCAGTAATTCTCTATCAGTTGTACTTCTGTTTTGATGTATTATTTAGCTCAAACTAATTGTGTTGGATACCCTTAAATTACTAGTATTGGTAATCTGATGTTAAACTCTGCCAATTCAACAAGCTCTTTATATCGACTAATAAGCAAAATGCGAAAGCAGTCATCATTTTAATACCTTATGGAAATGTTAGAAATTATCCCAAAATCATTATTAACTTTGATTCTAGGTACTTAAGTACTAAGTTTCTTAATTTCGGTTTATGAAGTTTATTTGGTAAGGTTGTTATTGAATACTTAAATTTAGATATAATTAACCTAATAAGACTTTGGCTATGAGTACCATTACGTTATGACCAGGGTGTATCCATGAAGGATTTACAACAAAACTTCTTATGCATGCACCTGGTTATAACCACTAACTGCTTTCGTATTTACTTAAATACATATTTAGAAAGTATCTGTGATTAAATAAAATTCAGTAACAAAAAAAAAATAAAAATGAGCACAATACAGAATTTCATATCAATTCCTTCGATTTCAGAAAAATAAGTAACACACCCGAAACAATTCAATTTTTACTTTTACTAGCATTTAGGAATTTCACAAAATTAGATCGTCGATTTGATATAAAAAGTTCAAAACCAAAAACAGCAGGGTTGAGTGAGATTTAGTGGGATGAGAATTTTCAAAAAAATTAAAATATATAAAAATAATAAATTCAATTCCGGGTTCATTGAAAATTACCTTCCACCGCCCATTGAGAAGGGCATCTAAATCCTTCAAAAGAAATAATTAATCTTCATAATTTCTCTGGAATAGTGTTCNATAAAAATGAGCACAATACAGAATTTCATATCAATTCCTTCGATTTCAGAAAAATAGGTAACACACCCGAAACAATTCAATTTTTACTTTTACTAGCATTTAGGAATTTCACAAAATTAGATCGTCGATTTGATATAAAAAGTTCAAAACTAAAAACAGCAGGGTTGAGTGAGATTTAGTGGGATGAGAATTTTCAAAAAAATTAAAATATATAAAAATAATAAATTCAATTCCGGGTTCATTGAAAATTACCTTCCACCGCCCATTGAGAAGGGCATCTAAATCCTTCAAAAGAAATAATTAATCTTCATAATTTCTCTGGAATAGTGTTCCGCATGGCTCTGGCTCATTAGCTGGCTCAATGGCTCTGGCTCTGGCTCGAGCTAGCTCAAAAAAATTTCTGAGCCAGAGCCAGTTCATGGCTCTGGCTCATGTAGTAATTTTGAGCCAGAGCCATGGCTCATGAGCCAGCTCAACGAAACTTGTGAGCCATGGCTCATTGGCTCAACTTTTCCCCTAAATTCTTATACTTGTCCTCTAATTTTTCATTTTTTTTCTGCCATGGCTCATTGAGCCATTGGCTCTGGCTGACGCCAAAAGCTGAGCCATTGCGGAACACTACTCTGGAATCTGGACCATGAGCTTAAATCATTAGCTCTGGCTCAAAATGATATTTTGAGCTACACTTATCTCCACTTTTACTAGTTGAAGTTATTACATTTACAGTAATTCTGGCTAATTTAGCTATGGCATATGATTCAAACTACTAATGATCTAGAACTGATTAACTATTGTTCTGGCTCTTCAGCCAGGTCAAGAAACGTCTCTGAGCCAGAACAATGTCACATGAGTTCTGCCTCACTGAAAGCTTAAAAAATAACAAATAAGCTATATCCCATTAAAACTTGATGCAAGCCGTTACCTGAGCTATTTGTTACACTAGAAAAAAAANTAACAAATAAGCTATATCCCATTAAAACTTGATGCAAGCCGTTACCTGAGCTATTTGTTACACTAGAAAAAAAATCTAAATATATTAAACACAGCAGTCCATTTATGCTGAAAGAGATTTTATAGTGGAAGTGTGTGTATAGTGAAAAAAAAACTACNATATTAAACACAGCAGTCCATTTATGCTGAAAGAGATTTTATAGTGGAAGTGTGTGTATAGTGAAAAAAAAACTACGTTGCTCGCCGCAAGATAAGAGTTTAATGCTAAAATAAATACGTATAATAAAATTATTTGTAGTGAAAACTACTCTTTTTTCATTAACAAGAAATTTGTTTGATTATAATGAAATTTTGTTAAAGTATGGTGCACTTAAAGTCCTCTTCAAAATATTTTTCTTCTTCAAGAATTGCTAAACATTGAGAATAAGCAGAGCAGGTTTGATTACATGATTNCTCTTCAAAATATTTTTCTTCTTCAAGAATTGCTAAACATTGAGAATAAGCAGAGCAGGTTTGATTACATGATTACATGATTTTACTAATGTCTCTAATACTAATGTCTAATGATTAGACTAATCTATAATCAAACCCCTTTAAGTAATCTATCATCAACTGATTTTGATTACGGAGTTGCAGGCTTGTAATCATAATCAAGTAATCAAACCCCTAAATTATTTCATATGATTACATGATTACATATTATTGTTATGATGAACAACCGAAAACAAACACGTCATATAGGAACTTTTTACGCTTTTCATTTTTGCTGAAACAATTCATTCCAAATCATTTTATACTAACACAAAACTTTTCTATGCGTGGTTTCTAACTTCTCTTGAATTTTTGTTTTAGAACAGTGGAGTACCATAACTTTTTAAATAAGAACCATTTTTTTAAATTATTGATACCGCACTTGAAATACAAATTGTTTCGTATGCTGCAAAAGCTAACAGTGTTAGAGTAGAATTTGGAAAATTGTTTCAATATTAGATGGCAAGTATTTTTAACTTGTTTCGGTAGTTAGCAAAGTTAGCATAAACTCCAGTCGCTGAAAG